>JAPSGF010000216.1:11592-38107 GCA_035772895.1 Perdix hodgsoniae | reverse complement strand
CGGGCAGCGCGGCGGGAGCGGGGCGGTGCGGGGTCGGGGGGCGGCGGTGCGGGGCGGGGCGGGCATCGAGGGCGCGGGGATGCGCGAGGCGGGCGGGCGCCGGGCCGGGGTGAAGCCGTGCGGCCTCTCCCCGCAGAGCCGCCATGGAGGTGTTCATGAAGGGCTTGTCCAAGGCCAAGGAGGGGGTGGTCGCCGCCGCCGAGAAGACCAAGCAGGGGGTGGCTGAGGCCGCCGAGAAGACTAAGGAAGGGGTCCTCTATGTCGGTAAGGGCCGACCCGGACTGCGTGTCCCCCCCCCTTCCGTCCTTGCATCCTCCCGCATTTGCCCTTGCATCCACCCGCCCATCCCCCCTCTGTCCCCACCTGTCCCCGTACCCCCGGCTGTCGCCCTCCGCCCAAGGCAGCACCGGAGAGCTCCGTCCGCAGCGCTCTGCCCGCGGGGATGGGGCGGAGAGGGGGCAGAGGGGTGGGACCCCGCGGCTGGGACCCTTGCGGCTCTACGCCGAGGACCCTCGGGGACTCAGCGGAGGCGCCGCGGGGCTGCGGCGATGCTCGGGCACCGCTTGCGGGGAGCTTCGGTGGGATGCGTTGGGCTGTGCCCGGCTTGGGGCGGAAATGCCGGGGATCCGTTTGTCCCTCCCGGGAGAATTCGTGGCCCGGAGTACACACGGGTGAATGGTGCAGCCGGGCTGCGGCTTCGGGCTGCTGGGAACTGAGTGCTGCTCCATCCCACTGGGCGAGGGGTGGATCGGTGCCGAGCGGGGCTCGCCGTGCCCGGGGCTCTGCCCCAGGCGGGGGCCCCGGGGTGCCCGGGGGCCCCGTGCCGCAGAAGAGCTGTCCGCATCTCCGGGCCGCCCCGTGCGGCAGCAGAGCCCCCGTCCCGCAGGAGGGACCCGCCGGCATCCGGCAGCCCTCCCGAGCCCTCCCGTGGGCTGCGGGGAACCGGGGGCTGCCCAGCGCGGGGTGCACTGACCCCCGTCTCTCTCTGTTTCTACCCCTAGGGAGCAAAACCCAAGGCGTCGTGCAAGGTGTCACCTCAGGTACGGTCCTTCCTGCCCCCGGGAGCGCGGCCGTGCTAACCGGGTCGGGGCTAAGCGAGGGGCTGATGTCACCCGGCTAAAGCCACTTACATAACGGGGCCCGCAACACAGGATTTGCGGCGCCGCTCGCACTCCGTACCCAGCTGCAGAGCCGCAGCCGCGGCCCCGGGCACGGAGGGGGGCGGGGGGGGGGGGGGTAGGGCCCAGTCCTCCCCCTGCCTCGCCATCAGCCCCCCCAGCCCCTCTCCCTGGCCCGGGGGGCACTGACACGCACCCCCGGCTCCCGCAGTGGCCGAGAAGGCGAAGGAGCAGGCGTCCCAGCTGGGCGAAGCGGCGTTCTCGGGCGCCGGCAACATCGCGGCGGCCACGGGGCTGGTGAAGAAGGAGGAATTCCCCGCGGACCTGAAGGTGATTCCCCCCCTCCCCGCACACCGCCCCCCTCTCGGCGAGGACCCCCCGGTGGCAGCCGGCGCGGTGCCGGAGGGTCCCCATCTGAGCGTGCCCGGGGCCGGGGCGGGGGGGACGGACGGAGGGCCCCCCGCGTGGCTGCTGCGTGCGCGGCTGCTGCGGACGTGTGCGTGCGTGGATCCCCGCATGGCGGCGCGGGGCCGGCGGGGCGGCATCGCCGCGTTGCGCCGCGAGGTGACCTGACAGCTGCGGGAGCGCTGGGGCGGGAGGGGCGGCGGGTTCCGCTCGCTTCCAGCTTAGCCCAAAATAGCAGCAGCTGAAGAAATGAGGCCACGGCACGCACCGCCGCCGCGCGGGGGGACCGGCCGTCCTCCTTCAGCCGCTCTGCCCGGCCCTGGGGAGGAGTTACCCGCCCCGCCCCGCCCCGCCCGGGATGCGGGATGCGGGATGCGGGATGCTCCGGCAGCTCGAGGGGGACTCAAGGCGCCGGCACGCGTTGCCTGCCTGGGGATGAGCATTGCGGGGATGCGCACTTCCACAGTCACTTTCCTGTCCCTTCCCAGCTCGGTGCGCTGCTGTGAGCACCGGGTGCCCTGCCAGCACCCTCACCTCGCCCCGTATCATTCTGTCCTGGCTCTATCCCACCCCGTGTGGGCAGGTGGCTGGTCCCTGCCAGGTCCCCCGAGTAGCCCCCTCCCCGGGAGGGTGACGTTTGAGGGATGTGTGCGTGGAACTGATCATCCGCTTCACCCCCAGGCCGAGGAGGTGGCCCAGGAGGCTGTGGAAGAGCCGCTGGTTGAACCGCTGCTGGAGCCGGAGGGGGAGAGCTACGAGGAGTCCCCACAGGTGAGGGGAAAGGATGGCACTGCAGGGGATGCGGGCTGTGCTCAGCGCCCTAGTGGCATCGTTGTCGGGAGTAGAGCCAGGAGCATGCCAGCTCTCCAGCACCCAGAGCAGGGAGCCTGGAGGTCAGGCAGGTGTGATGCTGGAGGACGCAGGAACTGTCCCAGCTGAGCCTTCTCACTGCTCTTTCTTTTCCCATCCCGCAGGAGGAATACCAGGAATACGAGCCAGAGGCATAATGGAACCCTGTCCTTGCCTCTTCCACCAGCAGCACAACGAACCGCCGGTAGCCCCCTGCTCCTCCCCAGCTGGTCCCAGCCAGCGCCCACGTGCCGGGGAGGAGCAGGGTTGCCCCTGCCCCGTTCGCTCACAAGTTCTTCCTCCAGTTCCGTTCCAAGGGACCATGTCCATGTCTCCGTACCGTGTCTAGCAGTGAGAACCCGCTGTGTCCGAGCCCTGCAGCCTCAGCGTGTGCCCAAGCCGTGGGCACTGCCCGCAGGGGCTGCTGTGTGTGTGTGTGCGTGTGCCCGTGGTGCCCGGGCTTACAGCTCTGTCTCCCTCCCAGCGCTGTAAGCCCCGGCTGCGTCCCGGTGTGTCTGTGTGTGTACAAAGCATGTTTACCTGCGCGCGGGCTGCTGTACATTTCGCTTGCATGCGTGTCCCTGTGGTTCTGCTCTGGTCATTGTGGAACTGTTTTTGTTTTTGTTTTTTTTTGTTTTGTTTTGTTTTTGTTTTTTAATATATCTATCTCTATCTATGGGTGGACGGGTCTTTTGCCTTTGTGAGCCCTCGGTGTCCAAGCCCACTCCCCAGCCTGCTGGGTGGAGACGGTGCTTGCACCCTCCCCGAGGTCCTGTAGTGCTGACGCTGTGTTGTGACGTGGCATGGATATCCCCCCGCCCTCGTTGCTGGATGTGCAATACGAGTGCAGCTGCCAGTGACACAGCTGCCACCGTGTCCATGAATAAAACCAACTCTTGTCTGTAGCCCTCTGGTGCTGGTTGTGGGGTCCCTTGGTCTGTTCCCCACTTTGGTGGTGAGTGTGGGTTTGGGGGAGATAGAGCGCAGGGCTGGGATGGGCTGTGAGAGCACGTCCTCGTGGAGACCAAACTCTCCTGTCTGCTTGCTGCTGCAGGGACAGCAGGCAGCAAACTCGGGCTGAGCTGGGGACAGAGGCAGTGTCCCTGTGCCACCTGTCTGCATGAGTCTGCAGTCTGCAGGCGAAAGGAGGGAACCCTCTGGGGCCAAGGACACTGTGGCAGGAGGAGGATGGACACAGTCCTGGCCTCGAGCTCTGGTTCCCTCCCAGCTCTGCCCCTGCTGCTGCCAGCAGACACAGGCTGTGCTGGCAAAGGGGACTCAGGCACTGGGCACAGTGCTTTTCCTGCAGGCTCTCACCTGCCCAGAGTAGCAGGATGTGCTGCTGTATGTGAGGTGCCTCCTAAAGACGTGCCTTGATCTTTGTGCAAGAAACACAAAGCAAAGGGGAACCTCTCCTCTGCCATCTCTTACCTTCCTATGCTACCCTGTTCCCCTTGGAGCACGGAGGGCATGGCAGTTACACGTGTCTCCCAGCTGCAGTGTGACCACCCTGAGGGCCCCCAGCCAACCTGCAGCCCCTTGGCGGCAGCACAGAGTAGAGAGGTTGTGCAGAGCCTTCCCCCACTGTACTCCCTTGCCAAATTTACTGGTGAACTGAAGCTTGCAGCAGTCAGCAGGGGCACACAACAGGTTTGCTGATGCCTGCAAATCCCTGGCTCTGCTCCCTGTGTCTGCACCAGCTGCAGCAGCACCTGCAGCACCCACTGAGCACTGCTGGACATGTCATTAAATGGACTGAGACAGGGCTCTCCCTAGCACTGCCAGCACTGGCTTCCTAAGCAGAGCTGGGAGTGCAGCTTTCAGAGTGGAAGTAGATGCGGGCAGTGGCTGAAAGCATGACAGAGTCTGCGGGTTGGTGTGGGAGGCTGGTGGCACCCCCTGTGCCAGCTGGGCTGTGTCCCCAGAGCCAGGCTGGGACTACTACAGGACTAGCCTCTGGCACACTCAACTGGCCTGGCGGCACTGCACTGAGTCTGCAGGAGAAACACAGCCCCACAGTGCTGTCCCAGCCAGGCACTGCCTTGGCCCCACTTCACCCACAGCAATGTGACACTGCAAACACTCAGCTGTCTCACAGACTGCCCTTGCTGGATGAGCAGGGCCACTGTGGTAGGAGCATTTATAGCCACATGGGCCTATAACTCAGACAGTGGGACAGAAGGGATTATACCACAGTAGGCTTTGTCAAAACACTGCTCCAGGCCATGCTGCAAGGGCTGTAGGAGGCAGTAGCTGGACTCCTGCTCAAGGCGAGGCAGCCATAGCTAATGTGGTTCAGGGTCTTCAGCCACTCGAAGAGGGACCTACAGTCACCCCACCTGCATTCACACAGATGTCCTGCCACGGGCAGTGCACGCTCTAGATTTGCTGCTTAGAGTAACCCTGAGATCCACGACTGATCTAGGGGTCTCCTCATCAGCCTTGGGCCATGCCTGCCCTCAGGGACAGTCCTGAGGTTGCTGAGAAAGCTGAATCCTAGAACTGCGGTGTCTCCGACAGAACACCAGCTGCTGTGATGCTCCATGCAATGTGACATGGTTTGCTATTGGCCCATCAGCAACTTCAGGACAGACTGATGATGGCTGCAAGCCCTGTAGTCTGCCACTGCCTACAGACAAAAACTGGGAGGGTTCAGAAGGGAAAGCAGCAAGCTGAGTTTCTAGGATTCACTTAGGAGCTGGATTAAGATAGGAAACAACTGACAACATGAGCACCATTAATGTTGCCTGCTGTCAGAGCCCGGCAGAGCCAGGCTGGATCCACATCAGTGCAGCTGACAACACCATGTGGCTCTAAGAGCCACGAGCCTGCCATCTCCCTATGTGTTTGGGGATGGACATACTGGATGACAAGTTATCTCTCTTCACAAGAATATGTCATGTGCTTCTGGTGTAGTGGGGCTGTTGGTGGCTTCAACAATGATCGGAGAGCTCAAGCAGAGCAGACAGGAAAAGAAGAAATGAAAGAAGAAACCAGGGACAGGCTCGTTCCCTGCTGCCATTATCCTCCCATCAGGTCACTCCTAGGGGCAAGGATCTGAGTGCTTGCCTCCTCACCTGAGCTGTCGAGGGGCAGCAGATGCTCAGACCTCATATTTTGCACAGAATGATTAATGGCTCAGGCTGCAAAAGACCTTGGCTGTGTCAGAGTGCCAGGTTCCAGCATGCCCTGTCCCTTAAGTTCCCTCCTTAGAGCTCTCAGCAAAGGGTAGAAGCTTGTTTCTGTAGCAGTTCCCTGTTTTGCTCACTCTTATCTGCAGTCCCCAATTTTCAGTGTCAGTCAACACAGTGACTCCCAGTGCCTTCATGGATATCACATTCTGTGCCCTAAGGAGAGGACCTGGTAAAAGACAGACTGAGGATGCCAGAAGAGCCAGCCAAGGTTACTCAGTGATCCTCTCTCCTGTCAGCAAAGGGAAAGGCTTGGGCTCTCCTCTTCCCCTCAGTTACCTGACCTGCCACCTCTTCCTCACTTTCTGTTCTCTGGCACGGTGAGTGAGTTGTCAGTGAAGTGATGAGATACCTCCCCGGGCTGTGGAGTGCCCAAAGTTAAGTTATAGCTGGGCTGCTGTCGCTTGCACACAGTGGTGCAGGTCCCCAGGTGACACTGGGCCTGCTATGAGTGCATGGCATGGGCAGTCTGTACCTTTGCTTGTGCCAATCATCACCCTGTGCTGAGGAAACAGGCTGGGCTCATCTCACCTTCTCATAGTCTTGGGGTCTTCTCATAGTCTTAGTTCCTTGGGGTTGATCCCACTGGGGTTGTAAATGGCGTAATCTATCTGTCTCCCCAGCACAGATACAGTAGGCTCCAAAGCGGTGCGGGTGCCATGTGTGCACCCCCACACTGCTAAAGCCCTGCAGCAACAAGGAGCAGGCATGGCTCTGGGGAGAGGGAAGTCATGGGGGCAAACAATGAAAACTGACCCTCTGGCGACAGATCCCTCCCCAGGAACTTAAACTGTGATATAGAAGTAGGAACCCTGATCTAGCAGCCTCCAGTGAATGCTTTGGCTCAGTGCAGGCTAGGAGCTGTCAGGACAGGCTGCCTTGGCGAGTTACAGGATCATGAAAAGCAGACTCTGTGGGACAGGGACTTCCAGCTCAGTCTGCTTTCATCACTTCCAGTGCTCCTGGATGTGATGTTCCAAGCATGGCACGCTGTTCAGATTCTGAGAGCTGATCTCAATAGGAAACAGATGCAGTGAGAAACAGCCCATTGTGCAGCACCTAGGCACAATCTGAGCAACCCTCCAGCACCTCACAATGATGAGTGCTGCAGCATGAACAAGGGCCATAGTGGTAGCATGGTTCTTGTTATGGGAACAGATGATTTTGTACTGTCTGCCCCAAAGCACTTGCTAGCTTGCTGCAGCTCTTAAAAGCAGTGCTGTTTCCTAAGACACAAAAACCTCCAAACGAGCATAATGTTACACACAAGTAGCCAAGGACTCCATCTTTCTCATCCTCTGCCACATCAGCCTTCAGGGGGGTGCAGGGGAAGGGCAGGAATGAGAAAGGCAAGATGGTGAGCAGCCGTCTCAGTCCAAAGCCTCCTGCACAGCGGGGAGCTGTGATGATGAGTGAGTGTTCAGAGGAAAGCACCTTACCGTCAGCTCCTGGTGCTGGACTCAGATGAGACTTTAGCTTCATGGCTTTCAGTTTTTTTCCACCTCCAAAGAGCAGTGAGCTCAGCAGGATATGCAGTTGGCTAAGCTGCAGGCATCACGGGTGGTGAACAGCAAGTGTTTGGGCAGCAGTGGCTGTCAGAGAGCAGCAGCTGCTAGAGTTGCAGCAGGGGGAAGCACTTCCCTACAGCTGTCAGCAAGCCTTGGCTGCAGGGGAAGGAAGGCCCTTCCTGGAAGCAGAGGGAAAGAAACAGGGCTGGCCCTCTGAGCTCCCAGCCAGCTGCCTCCAGGTATTGCTTGCCTGGGCACCCCAATAGATGGGCACCCACAATCAGGATCTTTGCAGTGGGTAATGTGGTGTGGAGGTGCCGGCTCTCTCCACCCAGTCCAGCAGAGCTCAGCATCCTACCACTTGCTCTCTGCTAATGCACACACCAGTGGCAGTCACAGCTTCCATTTTATGAGTGTTTTATATTGGATAGCTGCAGAGAAACGTTGGAAATGTCTGCACAGTGTGAACAGTGCTGCACCCCTGAACCTCTGTGTGCACCATATCTGAAACATTGCTCACAGGAGTGCCAGCTGCTACCACAAGTTCCTCTGCTCAAAACCTTACAGAGGTTTTATTTGTAGGAACATCTGTTGTACAAACAGGGGATGGGCCAGTGCTGGAGACCTGGTGCTGAGACCCCTGCATGTGCACAGCAGGCATGGGACATCTCCTTGTGGGACACCAACAACAGAGAGTGTGGTTCTGAAAGGAGAGAGGATGGTAGAGGACAACCTTGAAGTGCCACCACCAGTGTGAGTCAGCACCCCATGGTATGGATCCTCTCGCAGGAGGGTAAGTAAAGGCCTGGCATCCCAGGGTGACAAGAGTTTTGGGATGATGTTTAGGCAATCTCTGGCTCTCAGCTGCTCTCAGCTCTCATTTGCAGGAGCTGAGGCTGCAAGTTCTCACATGAAGCAGTGTTAGAAAGAAGTGTTTTCTTTCAGAGCTGGGCTGTATGCTTATTTGCAGCACAAAGGTCTTGCCAGGCAAGCAAGGGCTCAGGCTGTTGCAGTCCACATAGAGCATGATGGTGATGTTCTTGATGCCATTGCAGCATCTGGCACCCAGTGGTGGAATGTCAGCCATGGACCCCTCCCTAGCTGATGGTCTTCCCACCAACACAGGCCTGTGAGGCTGGATAGGGAAGAGCAAATGTTAAGGTGTCCCCTGGTCCAAATCCTCTAGATAAGCACCCTTAGTTAACAAGTGCATTTCCCAAGTCTCAGCTTCCCTCTCCTAGCCCTAAGCCTCCGTTAAACTACTGCAACACACTGACAAGGGTCCCTGTGCACAAACCGTCCCAGCACCCACAGCATCCTAAGCTCCAAACCAGCAGGTTGGAGCTTACCCAGTACCCCAGCATATGGGTGTAGGTGTCAGCTATCCAGGACATCTTCCATTCCCTGGTACTGACATCAGGGACCAGCACATAAGTCCTGGGCCCTGTGGAGGTGGAAAAATCTATCAGTTCCTGCCTTTGCAGTTCAAATACCTTGCTCCAACCCATGGCATGTGTACAGCCAGATGGTTTCCACAGGCTGACCATGTCCTTGGGCACGCTAAAAAGTGTGCATCCAAAACCTGGTGCTGCCCATACATCAGGATGCTCTCAGCTTCAATCGGGCAGTAGCATCTTTGTTTTTTGCAGGGTCTTTGCCACGTCCTTTCTCAACTTTCAAGTAAACAAGAGAATGTAAAGATTTATTGCCTCGTGACTGGTACCTGCTGAGCTCTCTATCACATGTGCCAGAGAAACATTCCTTCCTCCTATCACATGTGATAGAGAAACATTCCTTCCTCCTTGCAACTGTGAGTGCCAGCAGGAATCAATGACAGTAGCCAGGCCGGTCTCTGACCAACAGCACCTACAGCACAGCCTGAGCCAGCTCATGTTGTGCTTGGTGCTGCAGGAGGCCCTCCCTGCTGCAGATTCACAACCGAGGTAGAGAACGCAGTGAAGTGACAGCAGAGCAGCAGATCAGTGACCAGTGCTGATGGGCAGCGCCTGAGCAGTGGTCCCTGTGTCCTGCGCAGCCAGGCAGCTGCTGTCTGCTCCCCTGCCTGCAAACCAAGCACTTCTTACACAATGGAGACACAACCACTCTCACCTATAAGTCCCTTTTTGTCCAGCTCTACAGTAAAATGTCTCATTGTTTTCTCCAGCTCACATTCCTTTTAGTGCAGTAACACTAAAACACAGTTGTAACTATAGGCCCCGAGGTATAGAACCCTTCCCTGCCTGCTGCCCGCAGGGAGTTAATTCACAGCAGCTGAGAGCCCTTGCTGTATCAACAAAGAGATGTGTGATCTCCTGGTCCCTCTGCCCCCTCCCCTCCCAGCCCCTCTCTGGTTTGCACCTTCCCCCAGCACAGCAGGCGGCACAGGGGCGTCTCTTTCAGCATGTGTCTGCCCGCACGCACCAAACCGTACATCAGAGTTCACCACCCCTCTCCCCCACCCCGAGCTGCTTTTCACAGTGGCTGGGTGAGTGCTACTCACCACAAACGTCTTCTCCCCGCCTGTCAGAGTGCATCACAGTGACACACAGAGAGGGAGGGCTGTGCAAATGGAGCATGAGTTATGGGCCGTCAGCAGGGGAAGGAGGGGAGGGGGTGAACTCAAGGAGCGTTTCCTGGGATCGGGCCTCACATCCATGGTACCCCCAAAGGGAACATCTGGAGGAGACCTGATGAGGCGGGTCTGCACGGATCCCCCTGCCATGCACAGCTCCCTCCTAATGCTGTGTGACCTGCACAGAGCAGATCCGAAGCCGGGGCAGGATGTGGGCCCTGAGCCTGTCACAGCCACCAGCAGGCAGAGCCGAATCCATGACAACACAGAGCCTGCATGCGAGAAGCTCAGTGCCTGCCGCTCCCTGGTGAACGCGAGCATCCCGCAGCCCGGTGCTGCGTTCTGCAGCAAGCCTTGCCCTCGCACATCTGTGCCCAAAGGAACATCCTGCACTCCTAGAGCTCTTCTGATTTTCAAAGCTCCTAACAAGCTTCTCTGACTCACGGTACCACAACCCCATCCCGTGCCCAATTCACCACGAGCTTTGCATTCCTCTTGTACTTCTCTGCTACGGCACATTTGTATGTCATTAATGCAGCCAGGGCTTTTACTTCGCCGACACCGATTGAACTGCTGAAATGAACCCCTGGGAAAAGAGAGAGAAGAAAGGCAGAGTTCCTGCCATCCTGCCACAAACGGCACAGAGGAGATGGAGGAGAGGCTTTGAATCTTCTGAAGCAGCAGCATCTCATCACAATAGGTGATCAGAAATCATTCAGCTGGGTTTGTTCCTCCAGACAGCGATTTCCTAACAGGCAGCCATCCTGCAGGCACAGAGCTGCTGTGGGATCTCTGATAGCAAAGCCCAGCTCCTGCTGAGGGATGGGGCTGAGCCCCCTCGGGCTCTGAGCAGCCATACTGCTGCAGGACAGGGTTAGGATGTGATTCGGCCTCAGGGAGCGTGGGGTGCTCAGGTCAGAGGGATACAGGGAAGCCACATGCTGACAGCTGCAGGGGGCTGAGGGGGAGAGCAGCAAAACCAGCACTGGTTTTGTCCTAGCCCCTCCACTGCCTCAACATGGCAGCTGCACCTGCCGAGGACTGTGCTGGAGCAAGCAGCTCTCTGATTGGCTGAGCCGCAGCAGGGTGACCACCAGAGGGCGCTGTGTGAAGTGACTGCAAGGCTTTCCCGATTGGTTGCAGCTGGGAAAAGGGGTGGGGTCTATGGTGGAAGGAGGGGTGTGGAGTGGTGGGGGCGTGGTGGGTGGAGCCAATCAGGGTGGGGCACCTTGGGGGCGAGGTCAGGAGCGGGGGCTGCAGAGCCAGGTGTCTGGGCAGCACATGGGGGGCTGAGCCTTGGAGGGAAGCACTATTAGACCTCCTGCTGGCCCAGTGCAGCCACCTGCAGCTCTCTGGCCGTGCTCCGGGTCCTGCCTGTGAGCCACAGAGCCCGGCACCGACGGCACCTCCAACAGTTCAGGCGCAGACCAGGTGGTGTGGGCACGCTGTTGCATTCACGTGTAGCTGCCCGTGTGCGTGGGAGGCAGGGCTGCGTCGCACAGGGAGGGGGCTGCCATGCTACCTGCGCCCGCAGCCCCCTCCCCGCAGGGAGGATGCGCTTTTCAGGCAGCTGCCTGGCTTCCTTGCGAGCCGGGAGCGCGGGAGTGTGTTGCCAAGGCAATGGGGACCATCTTACTCATCCTCCTCGCTATTGTTATCCTGCCAGCCCGGAGGTGCCCGGGTGGGGAGAGGAGGAGGAGGAGGCAGCTGGCCAGGGAGAAAGGCTGGCTGCAGGGAGGGGAGGAGATGCGTGTCCCCTTGTATCACCATCTCATGGGGGTAGGAGATGCTGATGGGTGAGGGCAGAGCAAAGTGCAGGGAAAGGGCAGGTAGGGTGTGAGCCAGCAGCCCTGTGGCAAAGTCCTGGGCAGGAAGATAGAGGGATGGGGAGAGACACGGTCCCCTCCACTGCCAGGACCTGAGTCTACCCATGGTGTCTCTCATCACTCCACGCCCCTCTTGACTCTCTAATCCCCTGTGTGGCAGCGTGGGGTGTAAACTCACAGCTCCATGGGATGTAAAGCCATAGCTGAACCAGGCAGGGTGCATCTCACCTCGGCCCTGCTGCAAGGGGGGAAATGGGATGGTGAGCACGGAGCTGGGACCAGCACAGCGCACGGGGCAGATCCCAGTGGTATGACAGCTCCTGGCCATGCAAACGTCTGGCAGCTGCGAGTGCTGCTTTTGCATCACATGTGACAAGCAGTTGCGGTGCAACATCCAGCACGAGGTGCTGCGTGCCTGGGGGTCTGGGAGCAGGGTCTGTGCTCTGCAGCACCGCTCACCCACGTGTGTCACTGCTCACGCGTGTGCCACCCTGGCTTGGCGGGGTGCCTGGCGGTGGTGTGGGGGTGCCCTGGGGTTGCAAGGCTGCGTTCTTTATTTTGATATTCTTCCTCCCTATTTTTAGCATTCAGGGTTTTGTTCCAGCCTCGCTGTTTACTGGAAGGAGCATTTCCACCGCCAACCTCCCCTGTCTCCAGGCAACCAGGTGTGCCAGCTCCCACCGTGTTGGTGCCGACACCATACCACCCTATAGATCTATAGGGCTATGGGGGGTAAGGGTGGGGGGTTAATGTTAACTTCAAGGCGGAGGAACTCTATCTCAGGGTTAACATTAACCCTCCTGGCCCCAGACTCACAGCCCCATCTGCTGCAGGGACCTGTTGCACCACCCTCTCTCCAAAGAAGTCCCGGTGGCACCCATGGGTGCTAGGCTGGATAGGAGGTGATCAGACTGGCACATGGCTGCAGGGTACTCCGTGGTGGATGTTCCTCCCTCAGTCTCTGCTGCCGTGGGGGGACCACCGAGCTGGACTCATTCTGACTGGGGCTTCACACGAGGTGATGGTGCCCTCCGCCACCCCACTACATGGCAACATGTGGGAGGCTCACTGCGTGTCCCCATGCGTGGGGCAGTGCCATCTGCCAGCACGACATCCCAGCGGCAGAGAGGTGCTGGCCCTGCAGGATTGCTGGGGGGCAGGCGGGGCCTCGGGGGGGGGCTGTGAGCCCCGAGGCGATGCTCGCGGGCCGCCTTCCCCCCCGCAGCGCGAGCGGGAGTGCGTGGGAAGGAGTTAGACAAAGCCTGAGCCCGGGAGCAGAGGCAGCGCTGCCGGGAGGGAGACGGGGACGTTCTTCCCTCCCCATCCTCCCCCCGAGCGAGGGCTGAGCAGAAGCCCTCCTCGTTCCCGTCCGCGGCGGCAGAGGGGACACGCACGTCCCCGTCCCTCGGGCTGGCAGCCGCGGGTGCAGCGGGCAGAGGGACAGCGCCGGTGGCCCCGCGGTGATGCCCGGCGGGGAAGTGGACATCTCCGTCATCAGGTAGGAGGGGTACGGGCTCCGTGTCGCTGTCACCCCCACCCAAGGGACGGCACCACAGGGCTCGTGCCGAGGGCCGAGGGGCCACGGGCCACGTGCCCCCCCGTACCCAGGTGTAGCATGTCCTGGGGCCGCTGGGTGGCTGCGCGGGACAAGAGCCATTCCCGCACCCGGGGGCTTTGTCGGGCTTCTAGCTGGGAGAGGATCTCACGATCGGGAGATAGGGATGGGGGGGAGGTCCGAGGGCGGTGGGGTCCCCGGGCTGGGGATGATGCCAGACTGCCCCCCCCCCCCCCCCCCCCCACGGGCCCCCCCCACCGGAGCGGGCGCTGCCGGTGCGGGGCGCGGACCGGGGTTGCCGCTGCGGGGGGGAGCGGCCTGGGGCACGGTACCGCCCCCGCCGCCGCCGCCGCCCCACGCATGCTCCGCCACCGCGCCGGAGCGGAGCGGATCGGAGCGGGACGGGACCGCGCCGGAGCAGTCGCCGCCGCCGCCGCCGCAGGTAACCGCGGCCCCGGGGCGCGCACGTGGCGGGGCTCCCCCGCTCCTTCCCGGAGCCCCCGGGGCGGTATCACCGGGACGGGAGCGGCCGCCGCCTCCCACCCTTCGGGGCTGCGGCGAGGGCGGCTTTGTTCGCGGCTCGGCCGGGGCGTGCCCACGCGTGTCCACGAGTGTGTGTGTGCCCGGAGCCATGTGCCGGCGGCTGCGTGCCCGTGCCTGCAGGCGGGAGTGCGTGTGTGCGTGTGCCTGTGGGTGGGTACGTGCGTGTTCGTGTCTCTCCGCTTGCACACGCGTGTGCCCCGGGCAGGATGCAGGATGCTCTCAGGGTGGGTTCGGCCCCGCGGGGAGGTGTTACGGGTGGGACTGGGGGACTCCGTAGGGAGAAAGGCTCGGAGGGCTGGGAATCGTTTGGAGCCGTTTGTTTGACATCGGCTTCTGCCCCTCGTGCCACGTGGCCTCGTGCGGATGCGGGTATCTGTGCAGGGCAAGTGTGCTCGGTGCCCGGCTGGCACACCCTGCCCTGCCTGGCAGAGCCCCCAGTGTGCTGTGCAGCCCCCAGCCCCTCCACTTGCTGCTGCCTGCAGGCCAATGAGTTCCCTGTGCTGGGTACCTGTGTGCATGGCTCTGATGGGAGCTCTGTGTTGAGCATCTGCGAGGCTCTTACTGGGCACTACAGGTTGCCCTCCAACTGTTCTCTTTGCAGAATCTCCAGGCTGCGGCCCCGTGGCCCCAGCAGCCACAGCAGCTGCTGAATCCCACACGTGGCTCAGTCACACCACGGAACGGTTGTTTTTGAGGTAGGTGGCTGACACTGTCCTTCCCTTCCCAGGGTGGGCACTGTGCTGGGACACTCTGGGCACAGCCAGACCTGTTGTCAGCTGTGGCGTGGCAAGAAGCAGTTGGTGACTGACAATGCCCTGCTCACTGCCCTGTTGCCTCTCTTGCAGGACTAGCATGGGAGAAGCCTTCCCTGGGCATGGGCAGCACTAGGGAGCCTGAGGCCCTGCAGCTGCTGAGCCGAGAGGCTGAGGATGCCTGTGAGCCCGGTGCCAGCTCCTCGGGCTGCCTGCCAGTGGGTGAGCGCTTGCCCAGCTCTGGCTGCACCGCAGATGGCCGTGCCATGAGGACCTGCTGCGTGGCCAAGCCCGAGGCCCTGGGCACTGTGGAGAAGGTGCCAGTGCCAACAGGACTGGGGAGCTGCGGGGCAGCCGGTGGCACTGCCCCTGCCTGTGGTCCTATGGAGCCAGGGGACACTCAGAAGGAGAAGGCCACCCCTGTGCCCTCCCTGCCTGAGCCCTGCCTCAAGGCACCCAGCAAGGATGCAGGCAGCGCGCCGGCTCCAGCCAAGCATGTGGCATTCCTGGAGCCATCGGTGGGAGCTGAGCTGCCCTCCCCAATGCCAAGCCAGGAGCAGCCCCAGAGTGGCACAGGGGGCACCGAGACCCCTGAGCAGCTCCAGGGAGTTGGGGAGCAGGGCAAAGCTGACAGGAGCACCGAGAGCACCCAGCAGCCCCGGACTGCCAAGCTGCTCTGCGGGTCCTACTCATTCGAGGTGACGCCTCCGCAGGACGCCGGCATGCAGGACACAGGGACACAAGTGGACAGCCGTGCATCACTGGTGTCGGTGGCACTGAGCCCCATGAGCCCCCCAGGTGGATCTGCCGCCTTCACCTTCCCAAAGAGAGAGCTGGGCTCCGCCCCATGCCTGGAGCCCTCCAAGAAGGACGCGGAGATGCAGGTGTCCATGCCTGTGGAGATGCGCTCAGTGGCCACCGGGCCGATGACGCCAGTGGCCAAGTCCCCGCAGGCCTCGTACCCCGAGGTGCACGTGAAAGGGGTGGTGGAGGAGGCTCCAGAGCCCATCCGGGAGGTGAGCTGGGACGAGAAGGGGATGACCTGGGAGGTGTATGGGGCCTCCATGGAGGTGGAGGTGCTGGGCATGGCCATCCAGAAGCACCTGGAGAAGCAGATCGAGGAGCACGGGCGGCAGGCAGTGGCCACCCCACAGAGCACCCGCGCCAGCTCCGTCAAAGGGGCTCCCCACAAAGGCGAGCCCAAGAGGCAGCCCAGCGTTTTCCGGGCTCTGCTGCAAAATGTCCGGCGGCCGCGGTGCTGCTCTCGCGCCGGCCCCGCCATGGAGTGAGCTACTGCCCACCCTGGTGGGACGGAGGGGACACGGGGAAGTGTCCCTGCCCTGCGTCCTGAGACGCCCGCTGCCGGCGTGCAGCACTCCAGGCGGGTGGTGATGGAGTGCTGCAGGCAGGGATGGGGCATCTCATCTGCTGGGGTCCCCCCCAGCCCTGGGACACGAGATAGGTGCCATCTCCCTGTGCAAGGGATAGGGGCCTGGCCGTGGCTTAGAGCTGGGCTCATGGTCAACAGCAGTGACAACAGCCCCTGGTTGCCCACCCCGCTCCTGTTCTTGCCACATAGGCACCGTGTCCCACTGCTGTGCCCAGCAGAAGGGCTGTGGGGCTGGAGTGCATTTACTCGGGGCCATCAGCTGCTTGTCCCCATCACTGCAGCTGGAGGCATTTAGGGAGGTTGTCCCCGTGGTCCCCAGCCCTCCCTGGCTGCAGTTGAATCATGGGAAATGTCCTTGTCCCGGTGGTGGGGAGGGAGCCGCACCGCCTCCCAGCCACGCTGCTGTGAGCAGCACCCAGAGCCCCCAGGCTGTCCCTTTGTGGGTCCCCCAGCCTTGCTCGCTGCTCCCCCTGGGGCTGCGCCAGCTGCAAAGTGCTGCCACTTTTTACCGCTGGGATTTTGCAAGGGTGGGAGGGAAGGAGCGGGGGGGGGGGGGCTTTTCTTGAACTGTGTTTGCATTTTTGGAGCTTTTTAAGAGACTTTCAGCCGTCAGCCACCTCCTCCCCAGCAGCCTGTGGGGCTGCAGCTCTTTCAAAATACTGTCCCTATATCCCTGCCTTGCTGGGCGGCACCAAGAGCAAAGTCAGTGTGCTGGGGGGGTGAGCACCCTTCTGCCAGCAGCACCTCAGTGTCAGTGCCAAACTGTCGGGCCGCACATCTCGCCTCCCGCTCCCCCTCCACCAGCCTGACTCAGTGCACAGGAGTGGCCCCACAGAGCCCCAGGAGCACCTGAGCTGCAGGAGGCTGCAAAAATTGGGGTGCTGGGAATCCCCTGGCCTGCCAGTCCACTCCAGCACTACGGCTTCATCCCCAATTTTCTTTGTTTTCCTCTTTGTTTTTTTGGGGGTGGGGGGAGGAAGGGGGTGGGAGAACTACACTTGTCAGTTTGGGTGTTGGGTAATAAAACATTGCAGAAAGCTCTGTGCAGTGCTGCCAGCAGCTCTTGATGGGGATGTGTGGGGTGACAGACAGCAGGGTGGCACAGAGCCCTCTGATGACACCTCCAGCCTGACCTCAACCCACCCCTTCCTTTCAGGAGAGGGGACTCCCTGGGGCCAGCACCGAGGGGCTGGTGGCCGTGGGACACTGTCACCACATGAGATGGATTTATTGTTGGGGTTGAACGCGACATAGCCAGAGCAGCTGCCTGAGTCCTGCTCCGGCCCCTCTGCTCCACGTTGCTGCTCACAGGTCGGTGGTGTTGAAGGCAGTGTTGACGTAGGCCATTTTGGAGGGCTCCTTCATGTTCAGGGCGGCGGCCAGCGCCTTGTCCTCAGTGGAGTCTGTGGGATGTGGGCTCCCTCTCTGGGAGAGAGCACAGTCAAAAAAGGGGGGGACAGGGACACCCCATCCATCCCCAGTGCAGGGATGGGGAGAAAGGGATGTGAGCGCCCAGCAGTCCTTGCACCGCAACAAAATGGGTCTGGGCAGAGGTGAGCAGGATGCCCTGCCTCCTACCTTGGCCTTGAAGTTGTCCTCCTTGGGTGAGTCCACCTTGTTTTCATCCAGGGAATTGATGCTGCAGAAAGGGGAGGGTTTAAGAGGTGGCAGCAGCATGGGGACACAAGCGAGGCCTGTGGCCTTTGGAACTGCCTGTAGAGCTCACCTGGCAAGCGAGCTCGTTTCTTCATGGAAGCCCAGGTCATGGGATGGGTCCAGCGAGAGATTCAGCATGGGGTTGGCCCTGGCCGAAGGTGGGTGGCAGTGAGTGACGGTCCCCGTGGGGTCAGTCGTGTGGGAGCAACACGGGGACAGGCTGTGCTCACCTCTCAGCATTGTACTTGTTGGTGCCAGGGATGCCCGCTCCCTGCACCACGGCCGGGCTCAGCGTCGTGGCTGCCTTGAGAGCCTTCATCGCACTCAGCTTCCTCTTGTAGCTGCGGGGATGGTGATGGTGAGTGGGGATGTGGGGACAAGGGGAATGTGGGGACACGGGGTGGGTGCATGGTACCTCCTGATGGTCAGCACCAAGGCCAGGATCATGATGAGGATGAAGAGGACTAGGAACGCTGCCAGCCCCGCGATGGCGCCGATCATCTCCTTCTCCTTGCTAGGCTCTGTCACCTCGCCGGGACCCTAGCACACAGTGGGGCTGTGAGCAATGTGTAGGCACGAGGACCCCCAAGGAACCACATGGGGCTGGCGCCTTGTCCCCGCACCCCTTGCCCACCCCCACTCACGATGATGACCAGGCCCAGGTTCATCAGGATGGCCAGGACTGGTGGGTTGCTATGGATGAGCCTGCCAAGGGAAGAGAAGCAGGATGAGTAATGGGGTGGGCAGCAGTGCTGGCACACAGCTCCCTCCCCAGCACACACAGGGTCAGCTGGTTGATGTCCAGTGCTGTGCCATTGCTGTAGACGAAGTACACCTCCATCACCGACTTGGCTTTCCCCCTGCAGGGACAGGAGGAGGTGAGTGGGCTGTGGGGCATGGTGCCCTCCCCATGGCCGATGCCATCACCACACCCCTGCTCACTGAGTGTCATCGTAGCTCCGGATGGCTGACACATAGACACCTGCCTTAGTGGCGCTGGTCAGGGCTCTGCAATGGGGTTATGGGTGAGGTGTATGTATGGGGAGCAGCAGGACCTGCAGCCACAGCCCCTGCCAGACCCCCATACATTCTGATGCTTTCCAAATTGCTCTGCACTTCATCCACTGTTGTCGTAAATTGGAGGTGAATGCGATAGCTCTGGTCCACTGTGAAGATCTGTGTGGGGACAGCAGAGTGAGAGGGGCTCAGGAGGGCATGGGACATCCCAAGGGGATGGGGTGACACTCACATTGAGAGTGGTCTGTGTCGCGTGCTGTGGTGCTGCACTGTCCCGAGCCTCCACAGTCACCTGGTACTGCCCTTTCAGTGAGCTGTCCAGGTTGCTGGCCACCCTGAGGGGATGGGGACATCAGCATCCAATGGGGCTGGGTCTTCTGAGAGCCCCATCCTCCCAGCACGCTCAGGCCCCTTTGATGGGGACCAAGGAGCTGAGGATGCCCTCCCTCCATCCCTTGCCTGTGCCCCTGCCACACAGCAGAAGAGCTGAGCTGGACTCAGCCCACACCACGTGACCCCCAGCTCAGCCTGGCCCCATGGCATTACTGAATGCTCCCGGTGTAGTTGTCCTGGTCAGCTGAGGTCAACACCTTGAAGAGGTTATCAAAGGGCCGCTTGACCCCATCTTCCTGCACGAGCACCACGCTGATGATGGAGAAAACAATGGTTCCTCCCAGCCCCGAGTCAGCATCCGTGGCCTGCAGGGACCAAGTGTGTCAGATGCACAGGTGGGCACGGATGGGTGAGCCCAGCACCCAGAAGTGTGCACAGCTCCTCACCTTCACAGTAGCCACTTGCAAGTCCACAGGAGAGATTTCAGGGACAATGACTGTGGGAACAGACAGTGCAGTTGGGATGCTTTGCAAATAAGTATGCTGTAGACCCCATGCCCTGCATGCCCCATGGCTCAGTAGCATAGGTGCAACCCTAAGCACCTCATGCTGCTCTTTGTGGGGAGCAGCGGGTTGTCCCAGCCTGGACACCACGCTGCTCACAGCCCTCTGCTTCCTGGGCAGCGGAGCAGAGCCACGCAGCAAAGAGCAGATCATGGATGCTAAGCCCTTCTGCTCACCAAAGGTCCCGGAGACAGGCAAGAAGACTGGTGCATTGTCGTTAATGTCTGTGATCAGGATCTCCAGGGTTTCTGTCAAAGCCACAAACACAGAGCACTGGTCAGTCCTGCCCTGTGTCCTCTGGCAGCCACAATCCCCCAGAAGGCACAGATCCCTGAGGCAGAAACCAAAGAACTGGGGACACCTTCCTGCCACCCCAAAGGGACCAAAGAGCTGCAGACAGCCTCCATCCGTTCCAAAGAGGCACTCCTCTGGGGAAGCAGCAGCTCCAGGTCCCATCTTCCTCCCTGCCCTGCTCATGATGGACACAGGGTGTGGGCTCTGCCTGTACCGTTCTTGCTGTAGCGGTCGCCTTTCTGGGTGTAGAGGTCTTCAACCCGCATGGTCAGCCGGACCTCATCACACAGCTCATAGTCAATGTCCAAGCTGTCGGCCAGCAGCGAGCCATTGGGCAGCAGCACAAACCAGTCCCAGCACACCTCCCCAGCACTGCTACCACCCTTATAGCAGGCAACCGACAGCTCCTCGAAGACCAGTGAGTGGTTGGTGTCTGGGTCAAAGGGAACCACAGTATGGACCAGGCCCTGCTGCGTGCCGTTCTCGCTCACGCTCACACGCTTCTGTGAGGACGACAGGATGGTGGGCGGCTCATCATTGACATCGAGGATGTTGACCAGCACCGAAACATTGGCAATCTTCCCTGCATTGTCTGCAGCCGTGTTCTCCGCCAGCACCACCAAGGAGAAGAACTTATCCTGCATGGTGTCATAGTCCACAGTTACGTCAGGGTCGAGGGAGAGCCGCCCGCTGTAGTTGCCCAGGCCCAGGCGGGTTGAGCTGATCAAGAAGTTGCTGGAGCCGGTGCTCCTCTCCAGCTGGAAGGAGATGCGGGAGTTGATCTCTGTCCTGTCAGCGTCTGTGGCCATGACTTCTCCCACGAAGGACCCTGCAGGTGAGGCAGACACTCAGTGCCTGTCTGTCTGACCCTAGGCACTGTTTGTCCCATGGCCTGACCACCCTCCTCATACCATCAGAACTTTCAAAGATGGAGAACTCATAGGACTGTTGGAGGAACACGGGCATGTTGTCATTCACATCCTGCAGGAGATGATAGCCCATGAGTGTAACCATGCTAGAGGTCTGGCATGGTGCAAGGAACAGGAGCACGGACACCTGCTCCCTGCTCCAACTGTGGCACATGGGGACACGGTGCCACCTGTGCGTCTGATCTGGCTGTGCCCAATGCTCACCGCCACAGTGATGGTGACGTTCACCACCGTGCTGAGCTGTGGCACCCCGTGGTCATACACGTCCACTGACACCACCAGCTGCCCCTCCTCATTGTCCACAGCCTCACGGTCCAGCGGCTCAATGCTGTGCATCTCTCCAGTGATCTGGTTGATGGTGAAGTTGTTGCTGTACAGCTCTGGCACAATTTTGAAGCCCAGCTCACTGTTGGGAGTGCCTTCCTCATCATTGTCAATGGCCTGGAAAGAGAGCACCAGGGAAATGGAATGGGGTTGTTTGCATCCCAGGACAAACCCTGACTCCTCTGCTTGTGGTGCCCACCCTGATCTGTGTGCTGACGTTCTGCCCCTCTTCCACGTAGATGAAGTAAGATCCGATGACGATGGGTTTGTTGTCATTCTCATCCAGCACAGTGATCTCCAGCATTGTGGTGCTTGTCATGTTACCCCCGTCCCTGGCTTGCAGGTTGGCTGAGTACATAGAGCGCATCTCCCGGTCCAGGAAAGATCCATTCCTCACCAGCACCGCCCCACTCGTGTCATTCACCATGAAGATTTGCTGGCTGCAGCACACACAGACCCATCACTGGGGCTCCAGCCCAGGGCAGGTGGCACCCATCGCCCCCCAGCAGCTGTGCCCCACGTACATGTACTCCTGGAGCAGCTGGTAGGTGATCTGGCCACCAGAACCGCTATCTGGATCATAAGCCTAGAAGATAGCAGGAAACACCAGGAAAATATGCTTCAGTAATGAATGAGAGGCACTGGGTGTGGGCACCGAGCACCCCAAAAGGTGGCCCCATGGGTCACACTGGTGTGACTGCCCTGGGGACATGAGCTGTGCCCTGCCCTGACCGTGATGTTGGTGGCAATGATGGTGCCACTGGGGCTGTTCTCCATCACGCTCAGGCTGTAGGTGCTCTGTGGGAACTCGGGGAAGTGGTCATTGGTGTCGATGAGGTTGATGGTCACAGTAGCTGTGGAGCAGCAGTCTGTGGGGTTGCCTGTGTCATTAGCAATGAGCTGTGGGGTGAAGTGACAGTGTCTCACATAGATCCCCAAGTAGAGAGAGCTGTTATATCTGACCCAGCTCTTCTGAATCAAACAAGTTGCTGTGGCAAAGTCATGCTCTGCTCTTGTCCTTTCAAGTGAAGGGTTGTGTTCCCAGGCATGCGGGGAGGAGGGACCCACCTGTACCACCATGACATGGGTTATCTCATAATCCACAGCTGACGGGTCCTGCACAAGGATCTGCACCTCCCCTGCGCCCACAATTCTTGTGGGAGAGACAGTGAAGGCGCTGGCACTCGCACCCTGCAGGTAGAGCTCAAAAGTGCCATTGGTGCCCTGTGTGGGAGATGGACATGAGATGGACGTAGGGTGAGGGTGGTGGAGCAGTGGGAAAGCAGCACAGCTCCAGGGATGGGCTCCCACCTCCCACCTTGTCTGGGTCGCGCGCAACGATGTTGAGGTTGGACACGGGCACTTTGGAGGGGGAGTGCTCAACGATGCTCCCTGTGAAGTTGCTTTGGGTGTAGATGAAGTCACAGGTGGAGAGGGGACACTGGTAGAACTGAGGCTTGTTGTCATTGATATCAGTCACCAACACTGTCACCAGTGTGCTGACCTGGGCCACATTGCCATAGATGTCCAGGTTGCTCTCACGTGCCTATGTGGGCAGAGGAGCGGGTCAGGCCATGCGAGGTGAGGAAAAGAACGAGGGTCTCATGCTGTCCCACTCACCGTGACCTCCAGCAGCACCTCCTCGCTCAGCAGCTGCTCGCGGTCCAGCAGCTGGCTGACAGTGATAGTGCCCGTCGTGTCATTGATGGCGAAGGGGACACTAGCATCTAGAGACAGCAGGGACCAGGTTCAGTCATGGGCAGGGCTGCTGACTCCTGGAGCCCAGGCACAATTCCCCGGGTGCCCTCCCTACTCTGTGCCCCCTCACTTACTGGTGAAGCTGTAGAAGATCTTATCGTTCACCCCTGTGTCTCTGTCCATGGCGGTGACGGTCAGCACTGTGGTGCCCTGTGAGGACACAGCCATCAGGGCACAGCCCAGGGACACCTCCAGCCCCAGGGCAGCGGGTTGGGCTGCTCACCACTGGGCAGCCCTCGGGCACGGAGCCAGAATAGGGCTCATTGAGGAACCGTGGGTTCAAGTTGGGCACATCGATGACGGTGATGGACAAGTAGGTGGTGCTGTTCTGGATGACCGTCTCATTGTGCAGCAGCCCTCCACCATCCTAGGGCACAGCACCTGTTATTCCCTCATGCCCTTCCCCGCCACTCCACACCCACTGCCCCCACCTGGGCAAGATGTCCCCCACCTGGGCAAGGATCTTCAGCTGTAAGAAGGTGTTAATGGTGTAGTCCAGTGAGCTGTTCAGCACCACGCTTCCATTGGGCAGGATGTAGAAGAACCAGTGGTTCTTCATGGTGTCTGGGATCACCTGGGCAGGGGACATTGCCACATGTCACCAGACCTGGCCCATGGGGAGCCCCCACCACACAGAGCTGTGCTACTTACCTCCTGGATGCTGTAGCTGACTCTGGCAGCAGCCCCAGTGTCAGAATCGTTAGCAAACACGGTGTAGATGATGCTGCCCACTGTCGTGTTCTGGGCACACAGAGAGGCAGTGGTGACATTGCATGGGGCAGCAGGGTTAGGGTGCTGCGCCTGGTTCCTCCTAACCCCATCTGGTGCTCAGATGGGCACTCTACTAAGAATCTCAGCCCCAATCCCTGTCTGTACCCTGAGCCAGCCTTGCCCTGGGCTAAGCAGCTCCATGGGCACTCCCTGGTGAGGGCAGAGTCCGAGCGCACACCGGCCTCACTGGCACTGATGTGTCTGCCAGGAATAGCATCACTGCACACCTGAACCACACGCCCAATCACAGCGTCACGGCATGCTGTCACCACACATTATTGCTTCCTGTTGTCACCAGGCACACCCATGCTATGGGAACCACCCGCCCATGGGGCTGCCAGGTCCAAGGAAGGTACCTCAAGGACAGAAGTTTCATAGGGCAGGTTCCGGAAGACTGGTGCGTTGTCGTTACGGTCCTCCACGATGATGGTTAGGCGCCTGGTGACCTATGGGTAGAGCTTGGATGAGGGATAAGGATCCAGCCAGCACTGCCCTCTGGGCAAAGCCCCACTGAGCATCACAGCCCCACTGAGACCTCGCTGAGACCCCACTGCAATCCCTGTTCCCACACTCACGTCATCATTGATCCCGTCAGACACTGTAACGAGGATGGTGAGCCTGGCCTGGGTCTGGGAAGATAAAGCAGAGCTCAGTCAGGACATGCAGAGCTCAGCCTCAGTCTGAGGGCTCTGCCATCCATCCCCATGGTCCCATCAGTCAGTCCCTGCTCTCACCTCGCGGTCCAGCAGGTTATTCAGTGTCACCGCACCTGTCTGTGCATCAACATTAAAGTAGAAGGAATCTGTCCCAGAGATGCTGTAGGTGATCGGGTCCTTATCCATGTCATAGGCCGTCAGCTGGAAAGCAAACTCGCCTGGAGACAAGGGGACAAGGGCAGAGTCAGCCCCAGGCTCTCTCCCCAGCCCCAGCAGCCTTCCCACAGCCACCTCTCACCTATCTGCAGGTCCTCGGCCACATACACGATGGTCATGTTGAAGATGGGAGCTATGTTGCCTGAAGCTGCAGGGAGAGCATGAGCTGAGTGCAGGGAATCCCCCATCCTCACCCCACAATTCCCACTCCTCATTCTCCCCTGTGGTGCCATCCCCACCGCCCAGCCCACAGTGCCACTTTTGGGGGTCATGGGTGCCCCCAGGGAAATGGGATGGAGCTGAAGGAATCTCTGATGCTTCCCAGCAACCCAGGCTTGCACCGAGCAAAGTCCTCACCTGCTGCCAGGAGGAAGGGGAGCAGCAGCAGCGGGTGCCATGCCATCCTGCACGGAGCCTGCGGAACACAGAAGAGAAACTGGGGCATGTCCCGAGCCCCCACACTGTGCCCACTGGAAGAATCTGGGATGGGACTGTGCTAACCAGGGGAATAGGTCCCACGGGGACACAGTGAGGAGACAGGGTTGGTCTCTAGGTTCTGGTGACCTCAGGAGTATCTGGGGACCCCAAGACCTGCTCCTGAGCACGACTGGAGGCTGCATCACTCCAGATCACCCCAAGTCCCACATAGAAGTCCCATAGTGAGCTGTGATGCCCCACAGCATCCCCCTCTTTTGTATCACAGCCAATGAGCAGCCTGTCAGCTCACCCCCTCCAACAGACATTCCCCCACCCCAAGCCCAGACTGCGGTACCCAAGGGAGGACTGGGGCTGTGCTGGGATCCCTTACCTGCAGCCGCCTCGCCGGGATGCTGCCGGCAGTTACGCCGCGCTTGCACCTTGGCAGCGCCGCAGAACTTTGACTCCTGAAGTACACAATTCTGTCAATGATTAACTGCAATTGGTGGGTGAGAAATTGCTTTCCCCATTCTCCTCCCTGTTTCTCACCACCCAGCTCCGGCCCAGCCCAGTGATTGCTCCCCATCTCCAGCCCCCTGTGCTGGGGACCATCCCCATGGCTCAGCCACCCCAAACCACATCCTCTGCCTGTGGGGCTGCAGGGGGACCCCATGCCCAGGGGTCTGGGGAGGGGCTGCCTGGCATCCCCTGGCTGGGAGCAGTGAGGTCTCACCAGGACACAGGTGAACACCGACCCAGTGGAGCTGCTGCTGGGGCCCTGCGCATCCCCTGCTGTGAGGTTCCCTCCCTGGGAGGGGCAGAGGGCTCAGCTCTGCCTCCCTGACCTACTTTGGCCCGCTGGGGACAAGGGTGGATTGTGTGGCTCTGCTCACGCAGAAGAGGGCTGGGATGTGAGGGGGGGGGGGGGGGGGGGGGGGCACAGACACAGCCTGTCCTGGCTCTGCAGGGCCTCCTGCCTGGCCCTCTTCACCCCTATGTACCGGGGTGGATCTGAGGGGTCTGGGTGCCTGCACAGCTCTGTACGCTTCAGGACACCCAGCCTGCTCCAAGGCCCTGCTCCACTTCATGCCAAGGGCCAGGACTGGGGTGAAACTCTTGAGGGCTGGTCCAGGATAGCCCCTAATGCTGGAGGGTTGCTCTGCCCTCGGATTCTCCAAAGTCCCTCAGGGCTGGTGCAGGACATCCCACTGCAAAACCGCCTGGACTGTCCCGCGACACCCCCAGTCCTTCCAAGGGTTGGCCTGGGCGTCCCCAGCGCCTCCATCGGTATCCCTATCCAGATCCCCATCCTATCCCCAACTCCATCCCTGTCTCCTTCCCTGATACCGTCACCATCCCCGTCCCCGAATCCACCCCCATTCCCGTTTCCATCTCCATCCGTCTCTCCGTCCCTATCTCCGTTCCGATCCCCATCTCTCCCCCCGTTTCCGTTCCCGTTCCCACCGCTATTCCCATCTCCATCCCTATCCACATTCCCACCCCCGCCTCTCTCCCCCTCCCCGTCCCCCTCTCCTTCCCCATCCCCGTTCCTCGGTGTGCGCCGCCGCTCGGAGCATTACGGCGCTCGCTCCCCGCAGCGCGTTTGTACCGCGCCGCTTTTGGGCGCAGTACGGCGGCGGGGCCGGAGCGGACGCGCCCACATCGGCGCGGCGCAGGGGGCGGCGCGGGGCGGCCGGTTCCATCGGGGAGGGAGGGTGGGGGCGCCACGAGGCGGGGCCGAGGCCGGAGCGCGAGCGGCACCGGGACGGACACCGAGCCCGGCGGGCCCGGCCGCCGCGCCATGCGAGCGGGCTGAGCCCGGAGCGCGGCCGGGGCAGGCACCGAGCGGCTCCGCCAGCGGCGGGGGGGGGG
>JAPSGF010000215.1:189224-207493 GCA_035772895.1 Perdix hodgsoniae | reverse complement strand
CCATCCTGCACCTGGTGAGAGTTCCTTGGAAGCCTCATGGGCACCAGTATGGCCCCACTAGTATGGCCATAGGCAGACCTGAACAGCCCCAGCCACACCAATATGGCCCCACCAGTATGTCCCCATGCAGACCAGTATGGTCCCACCAGTATGACCCCAGATAGACCAGTATGGCTCCACTCAGGCCAATATGGCCCCACCAGTATTACCATAAGCAGACCAGTATAGCTCTGGGCACCAGTATGTTTCCACGCAACCCAGCACTAGTAAGCCCCACAGAAACCAGTACAGCCCCATACACTGCAACACAGCCCAAGGCAAACCAGTACATCCTAGTAAAAGCCAATATAACCCGGTGGTGAAGCAGCACAACTCAACACAATTCATCATGGCCCAGCACAGCCCAGCGCAAACTAGTACAGCTCAGAGCAAACCAGTGTGACCCCATATGTCTGAGACCAGCCAAAGCGATGATGCCAGGACACCTTGAGTGTGATTTGGGACCCCAACCCATAGCAGGGCTGCCGATCCATCCCCTGATGGCAGGCACGGTGCCATCCCCATCCCCTGCAATCACTATGATGTCCCCAGGGCAACGTGCGGTTTGAGGCAGATGGTGAGGTGGCAGTGCTGGAGGCAGTGGAGCAGCTGGCTGTGCTGGCCCAGCTGACAGGAACAACACCGGAGCAGCTCCGCCAGGCACTTCTGGCCCGCACCGTGGCCACGGGAGGTGGGGAGCTCATCACGAAGGGTCACAGCCCTACCGAGGCCGCCTATGGCAGGGATGCCTGTGCCAAGGTGAGGAGAGGGCAACGGGGTCCCACCATCCCTCACTGTGTCCCCGAGGTGACCATGGTTCCCCTGTCCCCAGGCCATCTACGAGCGGCTCTTTGGATGGATTGTAGGGCGCATCAATGCCAGCATCACCGCACGTGGCTACGATGTCCGGCAGCATGGCAAGAGCACCGTCATCGGAGTCCTTGACATCTATGGCTTCGAGATCTTTGATACCAACAGGTGACATGGACCCCATGCTGGAAGGGGATGGGGAATGGGGACACGTGATGGGGATGGAGGTACAGGAGGATAGGATGGAATGTACATGTGAAGAAGATATGGAATGGGAAAGACACATGGAGATGAGACTTGGAGGGGACATGAGAGGACTGGGGATGGGTTGGATGTGGCTGAGACAAGGGGACGCCTGGGAGGGGCATGTGGAGGGGACAGGGCTTGGGAGTAACACATGGAGGAGATGGCTTGGGAAGGACACATAGAGGGAATGGGATCCAAGAGGAACAAGTGGAGAAGACAGGGGGACACCTAGGAGGGACATATGGAAGGAACAGAGTTTGGGAGGGAGATATAGAAGGTGTTGTGGATTGGAAGGACATGTGAAAGGGATGGGGACACTTGAGTGGGACATGTGGATGGGACAGAGCTTGGGAGGGACATGTGGAAGGGATTGGGGATGGGAAGGATGTGTGGAAGAGAGAGGGACGCCTGGGAGAGACACAAGAAGTAAACGGCTTGGGAAGGAAATATAGAGGAGATGGGACTCGGGAGAGACACATGGAGGGGACAAGGCTTGGGAGGCACAACTGGAGGGGATGATGTGAGGAGCTCATATGGAAAGGTGGGACCAGAGTGGCATGGTGGCCAGGGAGCACGGTGTGGGGCCAGGTGACAGTGTCCAACCTGACCCCTGGCCCCAGCTTTGAACAGTTCTGCATCAACTACTGCAACGAGAAGCTGCAGCAGCTTTTCATCGAGCTCATCCTGAGGCAGGAGCAGGCGGAGTACCAGCGCGAGGGCATCACCTGGCAGAACGTGAGGGGGAAATGGGGATACGGCAAAGACTTGGGAGGGACCTGGGGGGACACAGGTGTTGTCACCTGACACAGCATGAGGGGCACATGGGAACAGGAGGGGACATGGGGAACACCTTCTGGCAGGGTGAAATTTGAGGTGCCAGGGGGCAAATGAGGGTGCATGGGGGGCAACCTGGGGTGCCCCTGCCCTCCTAGATTGAGTACTTCAGCAACGAGCCTATCGTGGAGCTGGTGGAGCAGCCACACCGTGGCATCCTGGCGCTGCTGGATGAGGCCTGCTTGGCTGTGGGGACTGTCACTGATGCCCTCTTCCTGGCCAACATGGATGCCCGCTTGGGCCATCACCCACACTACAGCAGCCGCAAGGTGATTTCTGGAACAACAATGGGGATTGAGGTGGGGGCGGTGCCAGGAGCTGGGCCTGACACCCTCTGCTCTCCAGCTCTGCCCCACCGACAAGACCATGGAGTTTGACCGTGACTTCCGCATCAAGCACTACGCCGGAGATGTCACGTGAGGAGCCATGGGGAGCCATGGGAGAACACAGGGGGTCTTGTGGCCATAGAGGACTTAGGAAGGACAGGAAGGACCGTTTGGGATCACGGAGAACATGATGCTGTAGGGGGTCTTTTGGGGGTTTATGGTTGACCATGGGCCCATGGAGAACCATTGGGAACTGTGGGGGTGTACTGAGGAGTGGTGGCATCATTTAGACCTTTAAGAGTGTGAGTGGGGACTATGGGCATCCATAGGTGGCCTTGAGACCATGGAGAACTTTAGGCAAGCACAGAGGACCATCTGGGATGACCAGGGGTAGTAGTGCTTCTTGGAAGTCTATGGGAGTCTATGGTTAACTATGAGGCCTTGGAGGACTGGAAAGGGTCTTAGCTTGTGTATGATTGACCACTGGAGCTTGGAGAGCAATGGGGAGCATTATGGGAGCATGGGGAAGCCATGGGGCTGTGAGGGTTCATGAGGAACTGGACGAGACTGTTTGGGGTTGTAGTGGACCACAGAACTTTGGGACCATGAGGGTCAATGGGGGGATCATTTGGGGCCATGGGGATATGAGCACCCATCAGGAGCTATGGATATCCATATGGTGTCATGGGGTCCACGGAACAAATCACCTCTGTGGAGACAGCCAGGGGCATGGCACTGATGCCTCCATCAGCCTCTGTGCCAAAACCTGTCCCCCAGCACCAAATGGTAGCTGGAAGAGCCCCCAGCAAGGTGTTCCCCCACCTCAGGTACTCCGTGGAGGGTTTCCTGGACAAGAACAAGGATACACTATTCCAGGACTTCAAACGGCTCCTCTACAACAGGTTGGGAACATCCAGGGACAGGGAACACAGCGGGGGGCCTGAGGGCATGGCCAGGGAGACACTGCTATGGGGTATGGGGTGGCAAAACTTGGGGCAATGGGGAAGTGGGGCAGTGCCCAGCACTGCCAGCCCCACACCAGCTCTGTCCCCAGCACGGACCCTGTGCTGCGTGCCATGTGGCCCGATGGTGAGCAGAGCATCACTGAGGTCACCAAGCGTCCGCTGACGGCCGCCACGCTCTTCAAGAACTCCATTGTGGCCCTGGTGGAAAACCTTGCCTCCAAGGTACTGACCCTAGGGCAGTCCTGAATGTCCCCAAACCATTCTGGTGTGACTCAGTATTAACGAGATATGTTCCCAAGCCAAATGGCTCACCTGGCCATGTGTGTCCCCAAGCTGGTCAGGCATGTCCTCATGCAGCAGAGATGTCCCTATGATAGCTAGACATGTCTCCATGCCAGTCTTGTTGGTCCCCAAGCCAGTTGAGCATGTCTCAAAGCCATGCAGGTTTGTCCATGAGCCACGTGGCTTTATCCCCAAGACACCAAATTGCCCCATTCCCATGCCAGCCATGCCCAGTGCACTCCAAGCCCCAAGAGTCCTCAGCCCAGGACGCCTGTGGGCTTGGGACCACTCGATGGGGCCACAATGTGTCCCCACATTGACACCCCCACTGTGTGCCCACAGGAGCCATACTATGTGCGCTGCATCAAGCCTAATGACCAGAAGTCTCCAGTGCTGTTTGACGAGGAGCGGTGCCGGCACCAGGTCGCCTATCTGGGGCTGTTAGAGAACGTGCGTGTGCGCCGTGCCGGCTTCGCCTACCGCCAGCCCTACGACCGCTTCCTGCAGAGGTATGGCCCCGGAATCCCCGATGATTCCCCAGCCCTTGCACCCCATTGTGTTGACTCTCGCTGTCTCCAGGTACAAGATGACGTGTGAATACACATGGCCCAACCATCTGATGGCCACTGACCATGAGGCCACGCAGACCCTTATGGAGCAGCATGGCTTCCAGGATGATGTGGCTTATGGCCACACCAAAGTCTTCATCCGCACGCCCCGCACTCTTTTCTGCCTTGAGCAGGAGCGGGCACAGCTCATCCCCATTATTGTCCTGCTGCTGCAAAAGGTGGGTGCTGTAGGTTTCAGCCCCAACCAGGCTGTGACGGGGCTCAGTAGAGAAGAGTGGGGCAGCAGGGTGCTGTGGGCATGGTGTGGGGACTGGCATAAGGCTGGGAATGGGGCAACACAATGGGGCATAGCATGGTGCAGAGCATGGGCATGGCATTGGCAAAGCACTGTCAGAGACATGGCATAGGGGTGACATGAGGATGGTGTAGCAGTGACATGGGAGTTATATGGGGGTGTGTTGGGGCATCGCATGGATGTGACATGGGGGTGTCTTGGGTCATGGTATGGGGGTGACATGGAGCTTGGTATGGGGTATGGCATGGACACACAACATGGTATGGAGTGTGACATGAGAGTGGCATGGAACATGGCATAGGTGTGACAACATGGGTGCAGAGTTTGAACCCAGGGCACCACTTGAGACGTTTGTTCAGATCAGGGCATGGGCCCAGCGCAGGGTGTGGAGCAGGGCATGGAGGGAATGGGACACACAGCCAGTCCCACAAGCACATTTTGAGGCAGAGTCAGCATTTTGGGGGCCCGTATGACTGCTGGTGTTTTGCAGGCTTGGCGTGGAGCCCTGGCCCGGCGACGGTGCCGGTACCTGCGTGCCGCCTATGCCATCATGGGCTACTACAAGCGGCACAAAGTGAAGGCATACCTACTGGAGCTGATACGGCGCTTCCAGGGCGTGCGATCCATGCCTGACTTTGGCAAGAGCCTGGCATGGCCAGAGCCGCCAGCTGTGCTGAGCCGCTTCCAGGAGAACAGCCAGCAGCTCTTCCGCAGGTGTGGGCACAGCCAAGGGGTCACCAGCCCATGGGGACTTGCGATGGCAGTGATACCCAAATGCCTCATGCCCTCCTCCCGCAGGTGGCGAGCACGGCAGATCGTCAAGAACATCCCTCCCTCCGACATGGCCCAGATCCGGGCCAAGGTGGCCGCCATGGGAGTTCTGCATGGGCTGCGGAAGGATTGGGGGTGCCAGCGAGGCTGGGTGCGCGACTACCTGTCCTCGGTAAGAGCACAGAGCTGATGGCAGGACCCCAAACCCCCTTCAGTGCTCCCATCTCACCCCATGTTCCCCTCAGGCCAGCGAGAACCCAAGCTTGGCGCTACCCTTCGCCCGCCGTGTGCAGGCTCTCCGTGACAAGGTGCACTTTGGCACTGTCCTCTTTTCCAGCCATGTCCGCAAGGTGAGGGTCTTGGCAAGGCCGGTGTGTCTCCATTGGCATCCCCTGGCTCTGCCTCTTCACTCAGCTCTGCTTTACAGATCAACCGCTTCAACAAGAGCCGGGACCGTGCCATCCTGATCACTGACCAGCACCTCTACAAGTTGGAGCCTCGGAAGCAGTACCGAGTGATGCGGGAGCTGCCGCTCAGCATGGTCAGTGGCCTCACACCCACGTGGCAGCAGGGATGACCTGCCTGGGGAGCTGGTGACCCAACAGGAAGACCCCTCCATGCTCCCCATCACCACCTAATAAGACCTAGCTGCCCCTGTCCAGCACGAAGACCCTTGGGTGCTCCCTATGGTTGTGCAATTGGGTCTAGCTGCCCCTGTCCAGTGTGAAGTGCTGGTCTCAAGGTCCATGCCATGAGGCCTAGTTGCCCCATTCCATCATGAAGACTCTTCCATCATCCCCACGTCCATGCTGTAGAGCTGCCTGCATTGGCACAGCAAAGCACCCTGGGACGGAGGTGTCTCACTGTCCCCACACTGTGACACCCTCTCGTGACCCTTGCAGGTGACAGGGCTGAGTGTGACGAGCTGCCAGGCGCAGCTGGTGGTCTTCCACACACAGAACCATGATGACCTGGCCGTTTGCCTGCACAAGACACAGCCTCGGGGGGATGAGCGGGTGGGCGAGCTGGTGGGCGTCCTGCTGGAGCACTGCCGAACGTGAGTGGGGCTGAGTCCTACCCCAAGGGGCCCCCAATGGGGGCAGTGCAGCCCCCTAGGGTGACTACAGCCCCGTGCTGAAGCTGTGTCCTTGCAGGACCAAGCGGGAGCTGCAGGTCCATGTCTCCGACCGCATCCAGCTGAGCCTGCGCGGGCGCAAGAGATTGCTGACTGTGGAAACTCAGCCTGATGTGGTTGCTCCCGATTTCCGCAAGAGTCGCGATGGTTTTGTGCTCTACTGGCCTGGGAGCTGAGGGGTTGGACTTTGTGTCCCCCATTGCTGCCACCAGTGCTGTGGTGACAGGGGACAGCGGTGTCCTGCATCCCTGCCCCATGCCCTGCCCCTCTGGGTCTGCTCAGGACTCTGCCTGGATGTATCCACTGCAACCCCACATCACCCCCAGCCCTGCATCCCCCTGTCTCCCTTCCAAGGCAATGCTGAAACCTTTGTGTGCACTGAGAATAAAGAGCAGGTGGCAGTGCCTGGCAGCACATTGTGTCCCTTTCCTACTCAGCACCCTGCAGCCTCTCCAAGTGTGGCCACGTCCCTTTGGTTCCCCTGTGGGGTTGGGCTACCCTGGAACTCTGCCCCACAGCTAGGGGCCGTGATAGCCCAAGGCAGAGGCTAAACCTGGCTGCAGAAGTACAGGAATGGATGGGAAAGGATTGCAGATGGAGTGGGGTTTGGATACAGATGGGATGGAGTGGGGAGGTTGTGGGGATGGTGTGGATGGAGGTGGAGCGTGATCTACTGAAAGAGGAGAGATTTAGGTCAGACACTGGGGAAATTTTTCACACGAAGGCAGTGAGGTCCTGACACTGCTGTCCAGAGAAGTGTGGGTACCCCATCCCTGGAGGTGCTCAAGGCCACAGATGAGGCCCTGGTCAACCTGCTCCAGTGGGTGGCAGTGCACAGCAGCTGTTGGAACTAGATGATCTTTGAGCTCCCTTCCAACACAGCTCATTCTACGATTCAGTTGCACACAGCAGGAAGGGCTGCGGCAGTGCTTGCTGGGGGGAGTGTGACACGGAACTGTGTCCCTGGGCAGGCGGTGCTGAAGTCACACCCAGTGCTGCAGGAGCTGACGCAGAAGTGCACCCAGCAGGGCTGCAGGGTGCTGCTGACTGACAAGCCGTGCTCCTTTGACTCTCCGGCGGCTGAAGCACACACGGCGCACGTCCAGGTAAAGGGGAGCAGCACCCGTGGGGTGAGATCCAGCTTGTGCAGCTCTGGGGGGGGGGGGGGCCCAGCAGTGCACACCCTGCTCCAGAGCTGCTGGAAACTGCAGCTGGGAAGGAGCTGCAGGTGCCTGGGAACCTGGTGAAGGAGGACCGTGGCTCTGCCCCTTGTCCCCTTGTCCCCTCTGCCCATTTTCCCAGTGTCCGCTCTCCCCCTCTTCCACTTTAACCCCACTTCCCCCTCTTCCTTTTTCTCCTCCCCCTATTTATCACTCTTCCCTTCTCCTTTTTCCTCTTGTGCCCTCTGCATTTCCACTTTCCCCTTTTCTGTTTTTCCCTCCTCCCCTTTTCCCCATTACCCTTCATTTCCTCATTCCCCTCTCCCCATTTCCCCTTCTCCCCGTCTCCCTTTTCCTCTCTCTATTTTCCCCTATGCCCCCTCCCCAACCCTCATGCCCACACGGGCACAGCACAGACCCCATCTGTTAACGCTCTCATGGGGAGCCTCCAGCCCCACATTCAGCCCCAAGCTGGGCCCCAGTCGCACTCACATCACCGTTATGGGTTCCTGTCACCACACCACTTCCCCACTGCCTAACTGTAGCCCTGTGCCTCTGCTTTTGTCCCCGCAGTATAACCACAACCACCCGGCGTGTTCCCATGATGTCCAGGGACAGCGGGGACTCAGCGATGCGGCTGCTCCTGGTTGGGAAGACTGGGGGGGGACGAAGTGCTACAGGTAACACCCTTCTAGGGCGATGTGTCTTTGAGTCCAAGCTGGACACCAAGCCGGTGACGCTGAGCTGCCAGAAGGCAGACGGGCACTGGAACGGCCAAGACATCATGGTGATCGACACGGCCAACATCTTCTATTTGTGGGACGACAACGCTCAGGTGCACAAAGAAATCTTGCACTGCATCAAGCTGTCCTCCCCGGGCCCCCACGCAGTGCTGCTGGTCACCCAGCTGGGCCGCTTTACCCAGGAGGACCTGGAGGCCGTGCATAGCGTGCAGGACATCTTTGGATCTGATGTGCTCAGATACACGATTGTCGTGTTCACCCGTGGAGAAGAGCTGGTGGCGGGGTCCCTGGATGACTACGTGAATTACACTGAAAACAAAGCTCTGCGTGATGTGATCCAGAGTTGTGGGTACAGATACTGCAGCATCAGCAACTGGGCCAGAGGGGCTGAGCGGGACCTGCAGGTCCAGCAGCTGATGGAGAAGATCCAGCAAATGATGCAGGAGAATGAGGGCAAGTACTACAGCAATGAGATGTACCTGGATCCCCATTTAATGGAAGAGAAGGTGAGGTATCACGTGAAGAGGTACAAAGAAGCTAGGAAAAGGAGAGATCAGCCCTGCTGGAGGAAATACTGGAAATGTCTCACGGTTGTTGGGGGGGGTGTCATTCTTGTGGCTGTGGTTCTCTCACTTTTCCTTACCCGACAGAAGCCATGAATCCCACAATTCCCAAACAGAATCACAGAGCACTTGGGGCTGCAGGCATCTCTGGAGCTCACCAGCTTCACCCCTGCCCTTCGGGGTCCCCCACCACCCACTGCCCGCGGCTGTGTCCCATTGTATGTTGAACATTTCCGGAGAAAGAGATGTTGCTGCCTGGGGGAGAGTTAATTTCCTTCATTGAGGCTCACGCATTGCTGTATTCTGGATTTGTGATGGAACGCATGGTGACAGCAGCCCAGTGTTCTGGCCGCCATCAAGTGGTGCTCACACAGAGCTCAGGGCTCTCCCATCCCCATGCTGCCCTGCTGGTGAGGGCTAGGGGTGCACAGGGAGCTGAGGGGACGGACCAAAGGGATGTCCTATGCCATATGGTGTCGTGCTTGGTGATAAAACTGGGGAACAAAGAAGGAAGGGGGACATTGAGACTAATGGCGTTTGTCTTCACAACAAAATGAGACACATGATGAGCCTGGCTTTCCTGGGGGTGGTTGAACAAGTGCCTGCTGATGGAAAATACTCCATGCATTCCTTGTTTTGCTTTGCTTGCGTATGTGGCTTTTGCTTTACCCATTAAACTGTCTTTATCCCAAACCAAGAGTTCTCTCCCTGTTCCCACTCCAGCCTTCTCCCTGCCCCACCATGGCAAATGGAGGTGGTGAATGGCGTGGTGGTGCTGAGCTGCTTGCAGGGGGGGGGCTATGCGGTGCCTGGGGGCTGCAGCTCAGCCCTGCCCCCAGCCAGGCAGTGCCCTGCCCCAACTGCACGTACTGGGTGAGGCCAAAGGTACCACAAACAAGCTTTTCCTGTAAACGCACTCGGTTCCAAGAAGCGCAGAAAACGAAACTAAGAACGGCGAGGAGAAATAGCATTGGCTCTTGCATCAAGGGCAGCTTTCCCTTGCACATCTGTCATCCTCCAGAGCAACTGCATACTGCACAGCTGTATGCAGTCTCTATTCGTCCCATCCCCCTGAGCCCCATTTAAAAGAACCCTGTGTGGGGGATCACACGGGGTTGTACAGAGCTGGCAGGGAAAGAAGGGAGGTTTTCAGCTCTGTGTCTTACAGAACAGGTGTCCAGAATGGTGGTATAATTCTGCTTGCCATTGGTGTGATCTTCATGGTTTTCCTGATCTGGTGGGAGAAAAGAGTTCCACAATCCTCCAGACCACAAACTGCTCAATGCTCTGGGGCTGTGGGTACCTCTGGAGGTCACCCACTCCATCACTGCCCATTGGAGTCCCACAGCATCAACTGCCCAGGGCTGAGTCCCATTGGGTATTGAAGACATCCTCAATGGGCAGCCAGTGCAGTGCTTGCTCACCCACACAGATGGCAAAGGACTTCCTGACTTCTCCCTGGGAGTTCCTGTGGCTTCATCTGTGCCCATTGCTGTGTGTGCTGGCTCTGGGCACTTCTCAGTGCCCCCCAGTGGTTAGCACACATGGACAGGACATCCATGCCCTCTTCTCCAGAGAATCACACAATGTCCAGACTGGAAAGGGACCCATTGGGACACAAATCCTGGCTGCACATAGCACCACCCAAACCCAAACCCCGTGTCTGTGAGTGATGTCCCACCACTCCCTGAGCTCCAGCTCTGCCATGCCCACTGTCCTCTGGGGCAGAGCCTTTCCCTCACCCCCACCTGACCCTTCTGTGACATTCCCCGGGGCCCTAGAGCTGCTAACAGAGAGCAGAGATCAATGCTGTCCCTCTGATCCCTTTGGGGAGCTGTGGGGCCAACAAGGAGCTGTGAAGCCAACGAGGAGCTGCAGGCCGCCATGAGGGAGCCGATGGTGGTGCACGAAGAATGCAGTCTACAGAAAGAATGTGCTGACCTATCACCCTCTGAACACTTCCTTATCAAGGTAGCTTTCTGATATTCCACTGACTGAGACAGAATACGTCTGATCCGCCCTGGACCAAGTGTACTCTCTTTTGTTGTCACGTACTGTTTAACAAGACTTAAAATGTAAAGATTTGTTTTGGGTTGGTTTGGCTGGTTTGGGTTCTTCCAAGGTTGGCCAACGTTCCCTTGAAAACTTTTTTGACGTGGGATTGAAAAACTTTCATTTTGTAAAAAGGAAAAGTGTAACACCACAGCTTTTTTTTTCTTTTTCTTCCTGTCATTCTTAACTGCATTCGTTTAAGGAGGACTGGGAACAAAGGATGGGTGCTTCAACCCCTGTCTCAGTGCTGCACATGATCACAGAGATGATGGCAGACAGTAATCCTCTCTATAACTCATAAAGCACGAGTTATGCTGGTAGTGTTTCAATCTGTCCTACTGCCCTGCTCCTCTGAAAAAAGAGTGCTGGTTTAATGGGAACCTCAGCTTCGCGTTATAGAAAAGACATGAAACCTTGGTAAGAATTCCATTTTCTAGAAGCCAGTGCAACGCCAGTGGAAGCAAACCATGTGTACTCTCCTACTGCTGAGTTTTGTAATTTCCTCTTTGAGAATAGCTGTTTCATTTTTCATACTGTAGTTTTTTATATAGAAATGTGATGGATGCTCTGCTGTAAAGAGATGTCTTGAAGATATGTCACTATTAACTATTTGCACACATATGTAATGTCTTGTGTGTCTTCTGGGCATGATGCTCATGGTCCCTAATATCAGCTTGTCATACTCCTATGAATATTACATTTTAAACAGTTAAAAACTACTTTGATCAAAATCTCTGGGACTGTTTGCTAGTGCAAGGTGTTAAGGAGTCAGAGACAATAGCCTTACCTTAATGCTTGGAAAATAATTATAAAGAAGTGCTCATCATTATCCCATTGGAAATGAGGAAGCAATGCAACTTAACAGCAGTATTTGAAGGATTCATACAGCATTCAGTAACACTCGGTTTTGTTCTTCCTTTGTGCAACTCTTACGTGGTAGCTGACAACCCGTTTCTTTTGTTTTCCCCCATTTTATTTCATCCTGTCCTACTGCATAACTGTCCCGTTGTCTCTGAGAACTCTCTTATCCCACAGTTAATAAAGCTGGAGGAAAGAACGCAGAGAACGGACGCGTTTCGTATCAGCCAACCTCTGGTCACTGTATTCTGGGTTATGTGATTATACTCCGGTCTTTTTTTTCTCCTCTTCTTTATTTGACATGCATTCTTTGCTTGCTCAGAGCAGTTGTGTGGGCAGAGAAGTACTCGTAGGCTCATACTGCCATGGAAACAAGCTCCATTGGCTTGACACTGTGGCAACTCAGATGGTTTGTTTGGGATACTGAAAGCACGGAGCTCTTGTGCTCTATTTGTGAGCACCCTTTATGAAGTGTTATTGCCCATTTCTCTTGGCTATGTAAGAAAGCACACATCAAGATAGCAATTCATCTGTTCAACATAAAGAATATTCATCTAGGTAGATGCTACACTCCTGGGGAATGCATCTTTCCCAACTCCTTGCAAGCCTTCTGCCTAGAAATGCTTTGCTAATGACTTTTCTTCGTTAGCTGAGGTCACCTGCCAGCATTCCCAAAGTCAGATAATCTACAGAGGGTAATGTAGTGTGTCCAGAAGGAGCAGATGACTCCTCTCCTAGCAGTTTATGCAGTGCTCTAAGTGGAGTTGCTGGTATTTGTTGTAGACAGGGGTTGAGGGGCTGCAAGTATGCCACATGGGCAGAGCTCACATATATTATCACAGGTTATAATTCATCTAAGATCTGTGCCTGCGCTTTGCCTATGGACCTTACCATGTGCAGTACCATTTGGTATCACTGATTTTATCACCTAGATTGTCTGGTCCTCATGGGGCATCACATCATCTGGGTCCTGTTGGCCTTGTGATCTCAGTCCTGAAATGGTCACCAGTACTCACATCTCATGGGAAGTGACCCCATAACTTTCTCCTTATCACGTGTGAAATCCAAACATCCCTTGCAGTGCTATGTATAAATATTTCCAGATTTTTCATTGTTTTGAATGGTCAGCAAAGCCTGATGCTGTGGCCAGTATTGTCTGTCCCATGAGCTAAGCCTCAGAGCAGCACCCATGCAGCAGCCTGCAGGCCTTGCCCAAAGCTCCTTCCATGGCAGCACTCCACAGTGTTTTCATTATCAGTGTTTTGCAGCTGAAATATCCCAAGAAATTGGAGCAGCTGGTTGGAAGATTTCACAATTTATGAATTATCTCCAATAACCATAATGTGACAGTGTGGAAAATTGAAAGCATATTTTCTTGTTTAAATGCTAATTGACATGTGGTCAGGAAAATAATTAACTCATGTCCAGTAGTAAGCAATACCATGCATTAGCACATAGACTGAGAAATAAACAAAATGCAGTATCTATAAATAAAATTACAGGAGCAGAATACATGCTCTGACTGACTGTTAAGCGACTCTTCAAGCATCCTTTTTCCCCTTTCAATATATTTTCTCCTTTAGATAAAACAAGTGCTTAATGCAAGAATATTAATTATTTTTTTTTTTGGCAGATTCTGTAGAGCTTCCTTTCCAGACTAGCTGTGCTCTTACATCTCTTTTCCAAGACCACTGCCCTCAAGCAGTCACTTCTATTTGAAGAACACTGGTTTCTCCCTTCCCTTCCCTTCCCTTCCCTTCCCTTCCCTTCCCTTCCCTTCCCTTCCCTTCCCTTCCCTTCCCTTCCCTTTTTTCTTGATTTTTTAAGGAAGATTCAAAGAATAACACAGGGCTACCAGAAAGATGTGCCTCACCATCCTTTTTGACATTTCTAAAGCTAATAAGAATAAGCATGAGGTGCTCTCCTTCCTTTCCTTTCACCCCTGTATTCCTCAGTCCAACTCACTTCTTCTGCTGTGTATTTGCAGTGGTTTTGACTTCAGGTGTGAACTGATCATCACCATCTCACACCAAATCATTGCTGTTCTCCTTCTTTTATACACAACCACATTGATGAAGCCTCATGATCAGCTAGTTTTCTTCTTGGCATCATCCCCTTGTCCCTGTTTCTCGAGGAAAACTGAGAATCATTGAATGGCTTGGGTTGGAAGGTCCTTAAAGATCATCCAGTTCCAAACCCCTTGACATGAACAGGGTTTCCAGCCACCGGATCAGGCTGCCCGAGGCCCCATCCAACATTGCCTTCAATATGATGTAAATAACTGCGTATCTCTGGGGCACATTTACATCTCAGGAAAATGTCAGTCATTCTCCCCATCCATCTCTGCAGGAGCCTGCTGGAAAACAAGACTCTGCATGCTGCAAAACACTTGTATCTTCCCACAGAACGTACAACCATCTTTAACTCTTGAGTTTGCTTGCTGTGAGCGACATACTTATTTGCTTATAAACTGTAGAATGTTTCTCATCCTTCCATGAAAATCACTCCAAATGTGGTTTTCAAAGGCTTGTTTTGTACCTGCCAAAGGCTGGATGCCTCCTTCCTTTCCTTTTCTCCCACAGCCTGTGGCCCACTGCACAATTCTATTAAATGCGAAGTGCCCGCCATCCCAGTCCTCTTGATATCTGCCATCCTCCTGTCTGAAGGCAGACTGAAGAGAAATGCTTTGCAGGAAAGACTGGAGAGGTGCTATGTATCTGTAGTCGTGTCAATTCTTGTAGGAAGACAGTTGAACTTGATGATCTTAGAGATCTTTTCCAACCTTAAGGGTTCTATGATTCTATGTCTGTTTCTAGAAAACAAGGACATGAATGAATTGGGAATTTCTTATAAATTCTATATGAAATGCTTCAGAATTTTCACTACTGCTTTTCTTTCTTATCTTTCTTCTGTCTTACACCTTAAGCCGAAGCAATAGAACAGAATCTCAACAGCAAAATGTTGATAGGAATTCTCCTTAACAAAAGCAGTGTGGATTATAGTCTGCAAAATAAAGAGTAGTTGGCTTCTTTGACCTCACCTGGTGAATTGGCTTTAAAATGCAAATTGAAATACTGGGATATGTTCGATTTGTTCCAAGTGAGACATCTAGATGAGAAAGGATTTTTACATCCTACGCACAGTGAGGAAGTTATGGTTCTAATTAAAAAAAAAATGGGCAAGTAGGATTATTTATGAACACGTGAAGTGACATCCAGGAATTTTTCCTCCCTAACTGCAGTTTTACTGTAAAACACGAGGGTGTGCTCATGATTCATGGTTTCTTGTTTTTTCCCCATCAGCTTGAGAGCCAAACCGCCTCACATCCCGCTGAGCGTAAATGAAAGACACCCGAACCCAAACGGTGCCTTCTGCTCCATATTGCAGCAATTTTCTCTGCTTAACTGAAGCTGAAGTGTAACTAAACGCAGGACTTGAATGAATGTATTAGCAAAGCTATAATTTCTACAGATCTTCATCCACTTCTGCTTTCCGATTGTTTTATAATTGCTTTAATTTTCTCTTTTTTTTTTTTTTTTTTTCCCCCCTTTTCCCTCTGAAAGCAGCATGGGACTTTTATTGTAACGTTAGAATTTTTTTATCATCAGCATTTCTCAAATATTTTCACTGCTGTCGTGGTCCCAACTATTCTAAATTTCCGTTGTGGTATTCTGGAGCATTTGGGCAAATGAACCACAAACAGTAGTAGCATTTCCGTTCCTTGATTGGATGAGCAGTTCTGGCATGAATAACATGCTCGTGTGTGTATGGATACAGCCTTTGGAGTCTCAAATATGCACCCCTGAGATCTTGAAAGTAATTTCTTATGAGCGTTTCTGCTAAAAAAGGAATGCTTGGATATTTACTGAGAGCCAGTGCAGAAGGCTCTGGCTGCCTGAAGGCCCTGGAGGAATTCAAGCCTCGTTAAGTTTGTTACCCTGAGCTACACTTACAGACCTGATTGGGTTTGGTATCCAGACAGTGTGAAAAACTAAGTTTATTTGAGATCAGTAGAAACAGCATGATGCTTGAAAATGGTTAATGATTTAATAGGAGAATCGGGCTGCAATTGGCCTCAGGTTTGCAGGCATGTACTTCCATCCATGCATATATGTCTGTGTTAAGAACAGCAATATGTTGGCTGCTATCTTGGCCATTTCTCCAGTCCCCATCATGGTCACCATCAGATACCAGCAGCAGATCTCCATTGGACTGGGCTCTTGTGTTTGCAATAGCTCTAATGATGGAGAAATCTATCCATGCCTAAGAGAGTTTAGAAAACACAGACAGAGGGGTGAGTTTAGTGATGTCCATGAGTGGTGGTTGGAGTCACAGCGTGCCCAGGGATTTAGGGGAAGGAACATGTTACAGCCCTTCTGCAGGCCTTGCCATACCAGTGAGTGCCAAGAAGAAATGATTTGGGACTTTATTTGAGAATTTCCCCATCTTTAAAATCAGACTGAGAGAGAAAGCTCCGTGGTTGTGGGCTGAGCACAGAGCTCAGAGCATGATGCAGTGTGCTCCCTTCAGAAAGGTGTATTTCTAGTCCTTTTGTTTTGTCCTGGTGCTTGTGGATGTTCTCAGAGATAAATCCATTGTTTATGGAGACCTAAGCCCTTCCTATGTTTATGCACAAGCAATTATCTATTTATTCCAGCACGGAGAAGAGGCAATAAGGTTACAGTTGTTTCTAATGTGCATCTGAATATACGTTCTTTTGATTGCTCTGTTTTTTGGGGTATTTTTTTTCCCTCTAACAATGCTTTCCCTTTGTTGAACAACTGTTGGATGGTTTAACAATAATGTCTAATTGTTAGGGCCTCTGCCCAGCATTCGTCCAGGTGTGCTGGACATTTGTCTGTGTTATAGGTTTTATTTTTTAATGAAAACCTTTATAGAAGTGACATTGGGTTGGAAAGGTGGGGGAGGTATTAAATAGTTGATCAAAACAAGAACATTCCATTGAAATCAGTCATTGTGAAATTCAGGAGAGCGTGAGGGAGGTAAAAAGGATTTTTAATTGAGATTCTTTAGTAAAAGTAAGGCCAAATATTTCCACTTCAGTATGTAATTCAGCATTAATACGCAATTCAAAATTTTAGATGTTAACTGTGTTCATCTTCCATGAACTTTCAAAACTTGCATGTTGAATCTGAAAGGAGGTGATGGGGTCAAAGTGTTCAGGGAGGGTGGAGATGTGGCACTGAGTGACATGGGCTGATGGACAATATTGGTGGTAGGTTGGAATAGATGACCTTAGAGGTCTTTTCTCACCTTATTGATTCTGTGATCCTATGATTCTACACCAGTTTTATTCTTCCCCCTGTTGCAACAGACAGTCTCTGAATCTCCTTCAAAATTCAGAGGTATTTGAAATTTGGATTTAAAATCTTTTGTGCCTGAGGGCTGCTCCTGCTTTACATGTTCATCTCATTTGAATGAAGACCTTGAGGTCTGTCCAGCCGTCAAAGGGGTATTGGAATTTGCTGTTTTTGAGAAACATTAAAATTTTTCATTGGGGAAAGGAAAAGGTAAAATTCCAATGGAAATTGTATCCTGCCTTTCCAGCAGGCCTAGCAAGCATTTGTCATTCCATCTCCATCCTTTCTAAAGGCATATTGAGTCTTGTTATAAATTACAAACACCCATAAGGCATCTCCAAGACATTCTGTGTCTCTGCAATATTCCCCTTCTCTCTCTAGGGTAATGGCTCAAACTTTATCAAAAATATCGACGGTGTTATGTTCGTGTTTTTGAAGGAAGATAATTATAGACGCCAAAAAGAAACCAGCTGAAGTGGAGGGCTGTGTATTTTGTGGAGGCACGAGGCCAAATCATCACCGTGAGGCTGCACGGCTTGTTGTCTGCGTAGGCTTAAGGAGCAGATGGAGGGAGGTGTGGGGCCTCTCGCAATAGAACTGGCTGGGATACCAGGCATCTGCTTCACGAGGAATGGGGAGGCTCTGAAATACGTGCGGGTGTTCGTGCAGTGTGGGTTGTGCAGTTTTGGTGGTGACCTGGGAGAGGGAGCAGGTTTTCTCCAACAGCAGGCCCCAGTGCTGATGGCACCGCATGGAGTCTGGGTGGTTTCCCCTCCCAGTGATGCCATTTGCTGGCAGTGTAAGAGGACACTGCCTTTCAGCCTGAAATTGCTCTGGAGAGCTGCCTTGCCCTGTCACTTCCCGCCTTATAATCAATTCCATTTCAATGTTGGCTCTGGCTCAGTTGTACCCACTTGATGCTGAAGGGAGCTTATGTGATCCTGGTTCTGAAAAGACCCTGTTCACCTGGTTTGAGCTTGGGCAACACGATCTTGCTTGGGTCAAACTTGCTTCCACTTGGCAGTCTTGTGAGAAATGCTGAATTATAGATTTATAACTGTTTGAATTTGATAGGATGAGAGGGAGTTGCACCAGGGGAGGTTTGGGTTGGATATTAGGAAACACATCTTCTCAGAAAGAGTGGTCAGACATGGGCACAGGCTGCCCAGGGAGGTGGTGGGGTCTCCATCCCTGGAGGTGTTCCAGAACTGTGGAGATGGGGCACTGAAGGACGTGGTCAGTGGGCAATGTTGGTGGACCTCAGTCTTAGAGGGCTTTTCCAACCTGAATGATTCTATGA
>JAPSGF010000215.1:154932-188724 GCA_035772895.1 Perdix hodgsoniae | reverse complement strand
CCCCCCCACAGCAATGCCCTCACACCCTATGCCCCCTGCACCTTCTCCAGGAGGTAATTGTAGATGTGGCCACCGGTGGGGTCTCCCTTGAAGTCAAAGTTGATGTCCATGTACTTGCCAAAGCGGCTCGAGTTGTCATTGCGGTTGGTCTTGGCATTGCCAAAGGCCTCCAGGACGCAGTTGGACTTCAGCAGCACATTCTTCACCCTGCCCGGCACAGCATGGTGTGCCATGGCATGAAGGTATGCCGTGGCATGAATGTGTGGCACAGCACAGCGCAGCACAGCACCCCAGTTCTGAAGCCAATGGATGCAGGATGCAACACCTCTATGTCCATGTCCCCAGGTCCCCATATCATCCCCAATGCGCAAGATGCCTCCCCAGAGCCACCCCGAATGACAGATCTGTGCCCAACCACCCAATTCTCTGTTGGGTTGGACCCACCTCTCCACCTCGGCACGCTGCGTTGGATTGGTGATGGCTGCGATGTACTGCATGATGTACTTGCTGGCCTCCGTCTTTCCAGCCCCGCTCTCACCTGGCAGAGGCAGGAAGTGGGCAAGGTGTGCAGTCACTGGCAACCTGCTCCCAGGGGTGCCCCTCACTTGTCCCCTACCTGAGATGACGATGCAGGTATCCTTGGCACGGCGCTTCATGGCCTTGTAGGCAGCATCAGCCAATGCGAAGAGGTGCGGCGGGCGCTCATAGAGCTCACGGCCCCGGTACTGCTCCACTGCAGAGGGGCCGTACAGCTCCAGAGCCCGGTATGGGTTCACGGCCACCACCACCTCCCCGATGTAGGTGTAGATACGGCCCTTTGAGAACCTGCATACAGGGGTGGCATTGGGATAAGGTGTGTCCCCGTGCTTCATGCTGTGGGGCTATAGAGGGCACAAGGAGAGCGGCTCTTCCTGTAGGCAGCACCCATGGGCGCAAGCAGGAAGTGCAGGGCACCAAGGTGTCACACACACCAGGACAGACACACATATGCACACTGTTCTGCACAGTCATGCACACACAACCCCCACCCCCACCCAGACACCCCCCATGCAGCTCCAGGGCCGTGCTTCCCTTTCCCTCAGCCAGCAGCAGGGTGCTGCCCAGCACAGACATTTCCTTTTGGGTCAGGGTTTGCACCCCACGACCACTCCCTGACCTACACTAAGGACTTAGGGTCCCCAGGGCTGGTTGCATCCCCGTCACTGTGATGCTCAGCACTGCATCCTGGCTGCACCACCCCGCCCCAGCCTCGCCCATCCCAACCTCACCCATCCCAACCTGGCCCTGCATCCCCGTACCGCAGGCGCAGGTTCTCCATGAAGTGCTCCATGGTGACCTCATCCAGCAGGACAAAATCAGCCTTGCCAAACTCGGGGCCCTCCAGCTCCGCCATGCTGCGCCCACCACCCACAGGCACCCACTTCCCCCCTCCGTGCTGCTTCCTGCACCTCTGCCCGCCCAAGCAGCAGCGCAGGCGCGTGGGATGGGGCCCAGCCCTACTGTCACCTCCCATGGGGAACAGCGTGGTGGTGACAGAGCAGGAGACACACAGAAGGGCAGGGTGGGGATTTGCCCCCACGCTCCAAATCACTTAGACATCGGTCCTACGGAGGAGGGTCTGCACCTCTGTGTGCCCAAAGTGGGATCCAACCTCTGCGTTCATCCACGGCTGCATGGGACACAAAGCAGGGACACACACAGCGCTGTGCTTGCAGCAATGTTACAGTCATTCTGGCGCCCGGATGCATCCGGCCCCACACCGCAGCACCCTGAAAACTGCAAGTCTGTGGGTCGGCGCCTCCGCCCACACAGTGGCTGATGAGACAGCGTAGTGACAGTCGTGACAGCCACTGCGTGCACCAAACACGGTGCTGCTCAGGATGCTGAGCACGGTGCAGCCAGAGTGAACCGTTGACACCACGCCCCAAGGAACAGAGACCCGGGTGGAGCCCAGGGCAGGATCCCTGAGGACATATCCCCGCCCCACAGGCACCAAATCCCAGTGTCCTCTTCATGGGATGTGCCTTTCCCACCACCAGCCCTCAGGGCACAGCACTGCAGTGCTGGGTGGCTCACAGAAACCCCATGAAGGTACAGCAGCACAGATGCTTGGGGACAGCCTCAAGTAAAAGTTTCCCTATCCAGGAGCAAAGACAGGAGCCTACAGCTGTGAAAATACCAAAGATTTTTATTTATTGATGTGACGTGCACTTGTACAGCAGTAAAAAGAAGCAAATGTACCCCCAAAATATCAGTACACAGTCACTACTCCTCATCAGCACTGGGTGCTCCAGAGAGCAGGAGCCCTCGCTGCCGAGCCCTGTTCCAAGGGTGGGGAAATGCACCCAAATCCTCTCCTCTTCCTCAGGAAAATGCTTGTGGGCCCATCCTGCACTGAGCAGCTCCTCACCACACAGCAGAACACACAGGCAAGTCAGGGACCTCCAGTCATGGCTGTTCACCCAGGGTTCCAAGCTGCAGTGGGCACGCACACTTCATGCTGGGCACTCAGCACCATTTCACCTGAAGATAAAGTACAAAGAGCTGCGTTAATCACAGAAACAAAGAGGTTTCGTTGTCCCACAGCACCGCTCAGGTGGCTTTCACTCTTGTCACTGGTGTACACCCTATTTGTAGAGTGATCTGCAAGCCCTCAGGAAGCCCCTAGGCTTGTCTTACCTTCATGGGATACAGCAGAGCATCACCCTGGGCTCAGATTTCTTCCAATGCAGCTTCAGATGCAGCTTCATGGCTTCAGCACAAAGAACCGAATGGCAGTTGCAGGCAGCTCTGTGGGGCCCAGTAGAAACCACAAGACAGGACTGGAGCCATCACAGGTAGCACTCCTTTCAACCAGGATTTAAAGACCTGTGGCAGAAGTATCAGCCAGTGAGAGAGGAGGCAAAACCCCAGCAGAGAGCAGGCAGGGTTGAGTGCTGCCCTGGGGGTCCACAATCCTAATGGCCTCCCTGAGGGGTAGGGGAAGACCCTGAAGATCTTGAGCTGCAGGAATAGGCCATGCTATACTGAGAAGTTTGTGGCAATGAGAGAGACTTACAGTGTGTGGTGAGTAAGCCTTGCTGGAGATGGGCTGAGGGGAAGCCCTGCAGCCATCTGCACTCACTGCACCCAGCAACAGAGCAGGCAGAGCAGGGAGTGAATGACACTGCAACAAATGGAGAAGAGGTTCAGAGCACGTGGCCTCACCACAGCACCGCATTATCTTCAGGAAAGGAAGTAACTCAGCTGCATCCCCATGCTGCAGCTCTCAGCCCTGAGGGACTCATTCGTGAGGGTCAAAGAGGAAACAAGGAACTGAAGCGACCTGATTATGCCAAGCATGACTAATTGTGGCAGAATGGAAAATCCCCTGCAGAGCCACCCAGTGAACATACCTGCCTGCTCCCTGCAGCATCCGGTGTCCATCTCGACCATCAGACAGGGGAACTGCAAGCTGAGAAGAATTGTGCTGTTACAAAATACAGGAACTGAGGAAAGAAAGAAGCAGCTCTGCAAGTCCAGGAGAGAAGCAGGAGCTGGGGGACAGAGTGTATGGAGTTTCTATAGCCTCCCCCCGAGAGACAGAAGGAGGCCTCAAACCACCCCAGGGCTGCTCTGGCAAGCGCTACAGGAATGGATGGGGCCACAGCAGGCCCCACCATGCTGGAAGCCTTGCGGGGCGCAGCTGAAGGCAGGTGCCCAAACATTCCCCTTTCATACCTTTAGGGCCGAGGCACGCAGCACAGGAAACAAAAGGGAACAAGCGGTGGACGCTGCGGGGAGAAAAGAGCGTGAGAGTCAGGAGGAGCAGCACTAAGGCACACCTGCTTTCTCTAAGGACTGGGATCGCTCAGCAATCGCTAACAATCGTGCAGACGCTCAGTGCCGCCTTGGGATCCACGTGGGCTCCCTCGCACGTGCACGGATAACAGCCGCATCGCCCCTCGGGCACGGCTGACCCCCCAGGCCGTGGTCCACACCCAGGCCCCAAAGTGCAGAGGCCCGGATGGCCCAAGCCCGCCCTTCCTAGCGCGAACCGCACCCCAGGTGACCGAGATGGGGACCGTTCGGAGAAATCCACATCCCGTACACCTCCATCGCGCCTCCCAGACCCGCCAGACCGCGGATGGCGGCGGATGGCGACAGACGGCACCACACCGCACACCTACCTCCCATCACCGCCATGTCCGAAAGGGCCGTCGCCACTGAATGACGTCACCACTCCTCGCGGCGGCGGCAGCGCCCCCTTAGGCTGAGGCGGGAAGCAGACAGCGCGCATGCGCCGGGGCGGGATCACCACACGGGAGGGCGTGGTTATGCAAATAAGCGGTGGGGTGAGCGCGGGGCTGAGTCGCGCGTGCGCAGTACCTCCCCTCAGGAGGAGGACTGACGTCAGTCCTCCGAGCGCCGCGCGGGGCACGCCGGGAAGCCGCCGCCCAAGATGGCGGCAGGATTGAAAAGTGGTCGGCGGCGCTGAGGCGGCCCAGGATCCGACCGCCTCCCGGAGTCGCTCTGCCGCCTCCCGGCCCCGCGCAGCATCACCTCGCCGCCCCGGGGCCGCTGCGGGGATGCCCCGGAGGGGGCCGGGGCCGCCGTTGCAGCCGCCGCTCCCGGAGCCATGGAGGAGGAGGGCAAGAAAGGCAAAAAGGTGAGAGCGGGGCTGGGGGTGCGGCCTGCACAGGCGGCCGGGCCGCTGCTTGGGGCCTTCTGTGTCGTCGCTGTGAGGTGCAAGTGCTGCTCTGCCTTATCCGTTTAGGTCTGTGTTTCTTTCCCTGTTGCTTGGACCCGTTTTACGGCGTTATTTATGTAGGGGGAACAAAGCCCGAGCCTTTGTGTGAAGAATGAATCTTTTCTGCGGTTCTGGTGACATAAGTGTGGGGGAATGCGCTATTTTTGGTGCTGTCTCAGCTGGGGATGCTGCTGTAAGTGGGGCCTCGGGAGGTGGCAGCAGAGCTTCCAGCTGGAGGCTGTGGGATGCTGCAGGAGTTGGGGCCTGTCATGGTTTTCCCTTTAATTACCCAGAGTGCACAATGTGGGGTTAAATCAGAAGGGTTGCAGTCAGTGCTCTGTGCAGGGAAGGAAATGTGGCTCCTGGTCCTCCTTGGAAGGCTTTGTGAAGGCTGTGCTGCCTATGAGCTATATGCAGTGCCATGGGCTCAGTGGTGTGGGTGGTACTCAGTACACAATGTTTCCTTGCTCAGAAATCCCTTCCTGCTCTAAGGACTCTCACTCTCAAGGATGTAAATGATTGCAAGGCAACCTCAGCTGTACTGTAGGAACAAGCTATAAAGCTGGTGTTTGGCTGGAATACCTCGTGAGGAGTGATCCCTTCTGGAAGCAGCTCTCATCTCCACTGCATGCCAGGCTTCTGTTATTTTGCAAAAAATAAATAAATAAATCAGCTTTAAATTCTACAGTGCAAAATGATGTTCTCTGTGCATGTGTGTGCCACTGTGACTGCGGGGAGAACTCTGCTGTATTGTCTGCTGTCACCTGGAGCTGAGGAGAGCTGAAGGAGGAATTACAGTGTAGGTACAGCCTGGGCAAAGGGAAGGACAGCTTCTGGGAAGATAGAACTCTCAGGATCTGGTGGGAGGGAGCTCTTCCTGTCTACCTCACTACAGGGAGTGAGGAGGCAGCTGGCTCCTGTGGAAAAGTGGCTTCTCCAGGGTCAGCAGTGCAGACTGTTGGGCCAGACTCCTGTTGGGTCTGGAGATCTTTAAGGGTGGAAGTCACAGAACTGGAAGGGAGCTCTGAAGTCCATCCAGTCCAAATCCTGCAGTCTGTTCAACCTCACGCTATGCTAAGTGTTTGAGTGGAATCTGCTGTGGTTTGGTTTGTGTCCCACTGAGGAGGGGCTGGGTTCTTCTCTGTATCCCCACTGGTGTACAGGCTGGTGTAATCCCATTCAGCCTTCTCTTCTTGTGGCTGATCTACTCTCCCTCTTGCAGTCTCCCCTTCTGTGCCAGCCGCCCTACTCTCTTTGTCACCTCCACCCAGTCCCTGTCCCAGCACATCTCAGTCTCATACTGGTGACACCAAACCAGACATCACAGTGCATCAGTGATTCTAATGCTCAAGGAGTGTGCTGAGACACTCTGAAAGCAGCTCAGTGCCAAAGCATGTCTCTGGTTAACAGATGTGTGCAGAGGTCTGGCACGTTGCAGATTTGGTCCCTGATGAAGACAGGGCTGATCACAATTCAAAAATCTGTGGTTTCATTTCAGTGCTGTGGCATTTCTGAAGTCAGGGCATGGCTGCAGTCCTCTCAACACTGATTTTCCATCTCTATGAAGTTAAGTGACCCTCAAGCATATCCCTGCAACTTTTTTCAGCTTGGATTGCTGTTGAAGATAGCTGATATGGCTGTGTTCATTCACCGTGCCTTTGTGGTTTCCAGCCCTGGGAGCTTTAGGAAAAGTTGTTTCCTATGCTTTACATACAGTGTGGATCTTCCCAGGATGCAGGTGGCTGGCACCCAGCCAGTGAGCTTATGGGTCGAAACACAGCAACTGAGTTTCTTTAGCCCTGTTAATAAGTAGAATTAGGACAGTTTTGGTCAGGATTAGGAAGAAAATCCCACTCTGGGGAGGCTTATATAGATGAGGTCTTGGCTGAAATCAGAACTCTATAAATCTTACAAATGCTTGTGTATCAGGTGTTAGTGTAATCTTTCTGACTTCACTGGCTCCAGTGAACCCCAGGTCTTTGGTGTCTGCTTGCTTCCCCTGTTTCTGAGATGAGTTGATCTGCTGCTAGGGGCTGTTTTGTCAGTTGCCAGATCTCCTTGTGGAGCATCCGTGGCGCTGAATACTTTGTGCCTTTCAATGCTGGTTTGTATTCAGGATGTTGGCAATTCCTTCTCATGCAGATCATTGGAAAATGTCTGCCAAAAGTAAGGGGGATGGTTCTTGTTAACATTGGATGCTGCAGTATGAGCTCCCTGCCGTAATATTAAAAAATAGAAAGGGACTGGGATGGAAGCTCCATCTCTTCAGAGTTTCTGGTACAAGACAGGGCTCTGCTGGGTAAGGAGCTACAGGATGGTTGCTTGCTGTCTTGAGCTTGCAGTGTTTGTGCTGGAAGCACTGCTTTCAGAAGGCAGCATTCCTGTCTGGGAGTCTGTGGCTGTGGGGTGGCTGTTCCATGACTTCACTGTGAGATTATGCAGGCCACTTCAGTGATACTAGATCATTATTTTTATTTTAGCTCCATCGGGTATTTTCACACTAATGGAAGCACACAACTACTTGGGCTCTGTGTGGTTTTGAGCATGGAGGGCTTACCCTGGGTGTGCATTTTCAGCTGCAGCTAACCATATGGAGAGCATTCCTGCAGGCTAGCTCTGTCACCAATTACTCTTTTTCCTGTTCCAAGCCCACTGCAGCAGCCACCATCTGATCCCCAGCTCTTCCAAGGGCATTGTGCAGTTTACTGGATGGGCTGGGATGCTTTGTGAGAGCTCAGGCTTCAGCTGCTTGACATGTTTTCTTCTCGGGTGCTTTGTGTCTCATGGCTGTGATATGGATGCACTGCAGCATTCAGGAGGTTGCACTGAGGGTATAAGTAGTACATGCTTCCTTTCTCATCTCTGCAAATACACACTGTAGGAAATATTGAAGAGTAACTATGGAGGACAAGCTGCTCTGCTCCTGGTGTGCCCCTTCTAGCAGTGCTTGATGTGCTACTTGTGAGGGTCAAGCCTGGTCCCATGGCAAGCTTAGAGCACATGTCCTGTCTTCTCACCTTCCCTTGCTGACAGTTCAGTCTTGTAGGTGAGAAAAACCAAAGGAGCGTGGTGTGGCTCTTTGAGAACTGCTTGACTTCACTGTTGTCCTGCTAAACTTAGTTGTGGCTGCAAACATTGGTGCTGGCTACATCAGCTGAAGCTTGGGAAAACCCCAAGTGCAAATCAGCATTTCCTTAATCTTGCTCAGAATCTCCGCCTGCATTCAGAAGCTCAGTGGTAAGTCTGTTCTTGGCTGCTTGCTAGAATAGAATGGGAGCTCTTTGTGGAAGACAATCAAGATCTTTGATAATACAAGAAGCAGAGGCTGACTGAAGGTGGGCATGTCTTGGCTTGAGGCTTGGAGTGGGGAAATGGGGTGAAAGCAGGGGTAGGTGGCTAGAAAGAGGGGAAGCTGAGGAAGGGTAGGGTGTGAGAGTGGGGCTGGCTTGCTGTGTGCAGCAGGTGACCTTCCAGCACTGCTCAGGTACTTCACATGCAGTGCAGATCCCTGAAATAGGGCTGCCAGAATCTCAAGATCCTTAGCTTGTCTAAACCAAAGGATTTTTGGTGCTCCTCCAGCCCCAGCTGCTTACTCGGCTGCAGGGAGAGTATTGGTCTGAGCTATGTTCCTTTGTTAGACCTTGTCCTTAGCATCTTCCCAGCAATGCCATCCCCAAAAGATGGCATCAGGGTGGTGATACCAAGAAACCTGGTGTCTTCCTGGATGGAAATAGGCAGGAGGAAGCACTCAGTGTTCATGCATGCTGCTTCTGCCCTGCTCCAAAACTGCTGCAGGCAGAGCTGCCCTGTCCTTGTCCTCATTTCTGTCAGTAGCGTGCTTAGTAAATGCTGCCTCATCTGTGTCCTTCTTCCAGAGGACAAGGACAGAACAGGCCTGCGTGTGGGCTCCTGGGTTCTGTACCAGCACAAAGATGGACTTTCAGATTTTGGCCAGCTCTGGCTCTGCAGAAGCTCTCTCCCATTCCTCTGGTGCTGGTTGGGTATGACGAGCAGCTGTGGCTGAGGGCAGGCTCACTTGGATGTTGATCATGGAGCAGACCAGCTTAGCCAGGACAGGTGACAGTCTTGAGGTGTCATGTACACATAGGGGGTTGAGGTGAACTGTGGAAATAGGAGCAAGGCATCATATCTCAGCTCTGGCAGGATGCATCCTGTTGCTGTTAGTGTGGGCAGCAGGATGGTGGATGTTTGGGAAGCAGACCCTGCCTCAAGGAAGGTATCACTGGGCACCAGTGCTGCTTTGCTGCTGAGGCGTGGGGAAGGGCACACCCTGCAGCATTGCTTCATGCAGTGCACATTTTCTGTGGGCTTGCACTGCTTGCTTTGGAACCCACTGTTGTGGGTCTTGCTCTGTGTGAAATAACCACCATATAATTTGGTGAATTCTTGCTTTGTTGTCTGGTGAAGGCTGGCAGACAAAGCCAGAGGATACAGAGCTCACAAATAGCTGAGGCAATGATACCAACTTCTGAAAATGCAACTTGCACTCAGCTAAACTTTCCATTATGAAAGCACTGTATTCTGGTTTCCAGTCTCAAGGAAAATGCATGAGGCATCCCTCACATCATTCCTCTTTGTTTTATAGAGCAATATGGAACACTCTGGTTCTCATCCTGACTCCTGTGTGCTTGGGTAACATCCTTAAAGCAGGTCACAGTGTTTTGTCCCTCTGTGCTGGTGAAGCCACATGATGTCTTGTGGTACGAGATGGTTCCTGATGAGACTGGAGAGCTCAATGGACTTGAACAGCTGCTGCATCTGCAGGGATATGATAAGGAAGTCTCCAGGTTTGCTTGGGACCCCTGGAATCACAACTACAACATGCTGTGCAAAACCCCAGAGTTGAGCACTGGCTCCAGAGCTGTGCTTTGGGGTGTGGAGATGATGTATCTTTTTGCAGGTGCTTAACAGCCATTGCTGTAGTGTGCAGAAACTGCTGTCTGTACCAGTGTGTGTATTCCCTACCTACTGCCACAATGGAACCTGCAGCTCAGCCCACACAACATGATAAAAATACAGCAGGAAATGCTTGGTCCTTGGAAGGCAGACTGCCTGGAGAGCTGCCACAGTGGCAAGCCCTCCAGAATCAGGTTTCAGCAGGCCTTTGCTGGGAGCAAAAGTCTGCTTGTTGCTTTCATGCACAGCTGAGAACTGTTCTGGTGCTGCCAGTTGCTCTTGTTGGGTGGGTTATCCTGGTCTCTGGCAAACAGGTAGCTGTGATGGTTGTGTGATACATGAAGGTGTACTGTGACTGAAGTTATGGCTGGAATGAGATGCTCTTCTTAAGAACTGTCTCAAGAGCTTGCTGTGACCAAGGTGCTGCTGAGGTCTGTGGATATAAATCAGAACAGGAGCCATCTATATGCTTGGTGAAGGTGAGCAGGGTAAAGCATTTGGAACTGATATACACATCCATGTCGGGTTGTAATCCTCCTTTTAGGTTTTGAATGACTTTGTTCCATTTCCATTCTTATGATGAATCCTCATAACACAGATCATGGTCTCCCATGTCCCAGGATGTTCATTGTGTGATTATTTTATGTGTATTTCTCATGCTCAGAGTTGGCTGGGACCACCAGTGGGAAGCCCCAGGCTGCAGATGTCTGTGAACAGTCTGGCACTGACAGAGGTGATGACAGGCTGAGAGCATCTTGGGCACAGAACAGGAAGCTTGGCAATCCCCATCCAAAAGTCTGGCGAAGCTTTGGAGCTGCTAAATGGTGTCTGCCAGAAATAGGATCAAGACCAGAAGCCTCAGGTGAGGGAGAGGAGCACTTGAGTTGTACTGATGGCACAGAAACCTTGTACCTGCCCTACTGAGAGAAGGAAGGAGAATTGGATGCTGTGCTTTGCTTGATAAGCAGCTCACTTCTGCAGGGTCCTCACTGAGGGAGCACTGTGAGTTGCTTTCCTTTTAGAATCATAGAATCACCAAGGTTGGAAAAGACCTCAGAGATCATCCAGTCCAGCAATCTGCCTATCACCAATAGTTCCCATTAAGCCATGTTCCTCAGTACCACATCTAAATGTTTCTTGAACACATCCAGAGTTGGTGATTCCACCACCTCCCTGGGCAGCCTATTGCAGTTCCTGACTACACTTCTGGAGAAAGGTGGTATTTCCTAATGTCCACCCTGAACTCCCCTTGTGCAACTTGGGGCCAACATGTGAGAAGGGGCCAACACCCACCTCACCAGTCTCTCTTTAGGAAGTTGTAGAGAGCACTGAGGTCTCCTCTGAGTCTCCTCTTCTGCAGACTGAACAACCCCAGCTCCTTCAGCCACTCTTCCTCTTACTTGTGCTCCAGACCTCTCATCAGCTCTGTTGTCAGTCACTGAACACACTCCAGGGCTTCAGTGTCTTGTAGCAAGGGGTCCAAAGCTGAACAGGATAGGATAACAAATTCAGCACGTCAGCTCTAACCCTGTGTCCAAGGTTAGGGCAGGTAATGAAGGATGTGGGTTGAATGCAGGATGAAATGTAGGTTGAATTATTCTGCAGCCTTACTGTGAGTGGATGAAAGAGAATTTGTGTGGTTTCTTTGATGTAGCCCTTATTTCTGGTGGCTGGGCGAAAACAGGAGAACTGTAGATCTGACCCATAGCAACGCACTGAACTCAAGGCCTTGGCAGGTGGGTCAGACTGCATTCAGTGCAGAGAGGTTGTGGAAATAGCCTGAAATAAGTGAGCTTTGGCAGCAAGCACAAGGAAGCAAATGGGTTTATGGAAACCAATGGAACTGCCAAGATAATGGCAGAAACCAGAGTACACAGAGCACAAAGGTCAAAGCCCAGCTGACCCATTTGCAAACTGTATGTAATGAGAGATCTTATTTTCCCTCTGCAATTAAATTCCTTTGGGCAGGAATATCTGTGGTAAAACAGTTCTTAAATTGCTGCTTTCTCCACCCCTTGGCAGAACTTGGAGCAAATATTATTGGTTGGCTTGTAGCAGATGTCAGAAATCAGGCTGAGCTGTGGCTAAAGCAGCCTTTAGGCCTTGGCCAGCTCAGACATGTGCTTCATTTTTGCTTGGGGTTGTAAAGCCTGCCTACAAACAGTTATTTCAGTATTGCTGTGCCTTCTAGAGAGGGCTGAGCAATCCTGGGTCCGTTCTGAGGCTGTCCATTTGTCCTTAAGCACTGAAGCCTCCTAGTGTGCTCACTCTGCTTCTTAACTTGGGTCAATGTGGAGTCATGCTGAAAGCAAGAAGCTCCAGGTGCTTGTGCCAGCTGCAGTTCTCTGCTTATTGAGTGGCTGAAGCTAAGTGAGGTTACAGGTAACAGCTAGGAAGCCTGGAACCTCAGAAGAGCTCTATGTGTGTGTAAGTTGACTTGCATGAAACTATGTTGTATTTACCTACCAGAAGCACACATTCATGCTACAAAGGGCAAGCAGGAGGCAAAGTGAACTTCAGGACTTCCCCGCCTTTGTTTTGTCATTTCTTACTGGGTCAGTGAAATACTACTTTAATGAGAAGAGGAAATAGCCACCTTTCCTGCTTTAATTTCTCCTGAGTGTTATACACTGTAAACCCTCTTGGAAGAGCAGTTGGAATGAGAGACAGGGAACGTGGAAAACATCTGCAGCATGGCTGAGCTCACATGAGGAGCTGCAGCAGTGGGATGCAGCCATCATGCCCACCAACCAACAAGCTGGAGAGCTGTGTTTCTGTGGAGCTGCTGTCCCCCCACCTTCCTCAGGGAGCAGAGGAGCAACAGCTCTGGGTGGCAAGAGGTAGGTGATTAAATCCATCCCTGTTCACACCCACACATGGCACTGAGCCCTTTCTCCCAGGTGCTGCGCTCAGGGATGCAGGGGCCCTGTTGTTAGGGCAGATCTTGGGCTTTGTTTTTTAAAGCACGTTTCCTGTGACCTCTCCTTGGGAGTGTTTTTCAGCTCTGATTACTCATGTTGCTCTTGGGTGGGAACGCTCAGGACTCCACATCCTTTTCTTGCAGGAATCAACAGCTGTGGCCTCACTGGCTCTGCAGCAGCATTATTAACATCAACAGAGTAGATGGGTAGGGCACAGATCACCTTGTGCAGAAAAAAGTGTTTACTACCCCTGCTTCTTAGTGTACAGGTAGCCAGCATGAAGATACTGGTGATCTGGGTGGTGCCTATGATATCAGGACAGCATGGTGGCTCATTTCGTATCACCTAAAAATTGATAGTGTGCAAGAAGTGGTTAATCTTATAAGGCAGCATCTTGAAGTGTTGGCAGGCTCTGCCTCCCTGGGTGTTCAGCATAGCAGAAGGATCTGCTATGTATTAGCAGGAGGAGGAAGAACTTGAAGCATGAAAGGTGGATTTGCCAAGCCCTCTTGCAAGATGTTGGAGCCCCAGAGTGTCACAACATGACTGTGGAGTGGCTGTGGTGCCTGCCTGCAGCTGAGGGCTTCTTGTTGCTTACTGCTGAGCAGGATGCAGCCTGTCTGAATGGTCTAACACAGACAAGCCTGGATGCATGGGTTTGAAAGTCCTGCAAGCAGCTTCTGGGATGCTTTAAACAAAGCTAGAGCTGCACTTGAAGCTGGAGCAGGTCTGCTCTCTGCTCCCAGGATGTCACTGTGGGAGATGTCCTTTGCAGGAACTGCACAGAATCAGTGTTCAGTGACAGCAGTGGCAGTGATTTACCTGGTGGCTCAGCTTATGGAAAACAGCTGGCTAAGGTCTGTGTGCTCAGAGGAAGATGGCTTTTGGGGTGTCCTAAATAACTCAGTGATGACTTCCGAAGTAGTGATGCAAAATCAGATTGTAGAACACATTCCCCCAAGTCTTTTGTGGGGCTGAAGGTGTGATCTGCAGAGCTTTTTCTCAAATGAGCTGGCCAAAATAATGACCCTTGGGTAGCTGCTGGAAGAATGCAGGCATTAATTCCTAGCCTTTAACTGTGCTGTATGTCAGGAACATCAGGGTTCCCATGAGTAGCTGAGATCTGTGGCTGGATGTGTGGCAGTTCCTGGCATTGCTCCATGCATGTGTGGACAGCCAGGTAATGGATGTCCCAGTGCAGAGGCTGTCAGTTGGCTCCTCTTTTAGGACTCCTGCAGGAGCTGGCATCACTGCTGTGTGCTTTAAGGGAAAGGAGAAGGTGATCCTTAGTGCCCCCAGCCCTGCAGTCTGTACACATAGAGGAAAAGAAACGCTTAAAGCTGCAAACATGTTTTTAATGCGTGGGGTTTGGTGACTCCCAAAATACTGGAGCCCCAGAAGATGTGCTAAAACAAGCCAGAGCTTACTTCTTGCTGCCAGAATGTTCCTCAGATCTTCACCTGGTAGCCCACATAAAAGCCTGTCAGCCAGCACACATCTGCATTAGTTCATAGGATCTTTAGATTCGAAAGGGACCTTTAAAGGCCATCTAGTCCAACTCCCCCCCCTGCAATGAACAGGGACACCTACAATTAGCACAGGGTGCTCAGAGCAACCTGAGGTTCGGAGGTTCCCTTTTAAGACCTGCACTGTTGCAGGTCTGGGTGTTTCACCTTTCCTTGCTTTGCATGCAATGGATGGGAGCTGTTTTCTGCAGGATGTCATCAAGGATGTTCTTGTGGCAGCATCCTTTCTTTCCTGACTCCTCTATCTCTGGACTTGGGGTGTTTTGGTCTTCCCAAATGCTTTCTGCTCTGTGTACAGGCTGAGCAGTCCTCTGGTTGCCCTGAGGAAGAGCTGTGTTCCTGGTATTGCGTGCAGCCATGCAGTCTGTGACTCTTCCATGGTGGCTCTGCTGTCAGATGTCTCTCTAATGAATCTCATGCTTGTGCCCACCTGTGCCTAGCCGTGGTTGGATTTGATGACTTTTGAAATCCTTTTTTAACCTAAATAGCTGTATGGTTCCTGAGGAAGGCATGCAGGAACTGAGGTTACCTACTGCTAAAGCAAGGTCCTGTGTTAATGTGCAGCTAAAACCTGGGGAGGTGGAAGGAGAATGGGGGAGGTGAATCCTCTTCCTTTTTGCTTCTCACCTGTGTGTTAATCTTCCTTGGGAGATGGCACAAAGATACAACATCATCAGGATCAGCCCTGGAGCCAGCCAAGCTGCTGAAATAGAAAGCATGGTAATAGAAAATACAGTTCTGTGAGGAAATTAGTGGGCTTGCCTGTGGCCAGACAGCTTCAGCACTTCCTAGATCTTAGAAGTCTGCTTTTCCTGGTCTCATGCACTCCAGCGGTTTCTCAGGAACCCTTTTGATCTCTGAGTATTGGCAGAACCCCATGGAATCAGTGCAACTACAATATAATAGCTCTAAAAGAGTGCTTCAAGCACATATTCCTGCATGGCTGCATACAAACCAGTCTCTCTGCATTCCCCCCCCCCCCCCCCCCCCCCCCCCCCCCCATGAATGTTGCTGAAGGATATAGATGAAAGGTTCACAATGCATGCAGACCCAGCAGGCCATGTGCTGGAGGTGCTGGTGATGGAGAAAGCTGTTTGCCACCCTCATCCCTCCAGCATCAATGTGTTCCAGATCCACTGAATGCGAAGGTATGGGCTGTTCATCCCTTGTCCACACAGCTTACGTCTGCCCAGTTCCATCTGGACTTGTGAAGTGGGAAAGGAGGCAGCTACAGATTAACCCAAGTCCAGGAGCTGATATTTCACAAAATCAGAGCTATGATCTGCTCCTGCTGTGCTGTGGGACAGCAGGAGCTGAAATTGACTTAGAAAGCACTTTTCAGGGAAGTGAATTCACTCAGAGGCTGTATTGATGCCTTTGGAATGTTGGGCACAAGGCTGCTTGCTTGGAGGGTCAGAGCTGCACTGAGGGAAGCCTGTGTGCTCCTGCAGTGACCCAGCAGCACGGATGAGCTTCACTCAGATGCGCTCTGGGAGGTGAAAGCAGTGGGAGGAGGAGGCCTGGAGGAATCTTTGGGAGGAGAAACAAGGCTCTGCTAAAAATAGCCAGGGAAAATTCCTTTCCTCCTGCCTTAAAGGAAAGTCCTGTCTATGAGGCTGGAGGCCTGGCTGCCAAGGCAGTCCCAAACATGAAAGCACGGTGCTGTGCCTTGTTCTATGAGTGGTTTTTGTGTGACTGATGTGTTAGGCTCAAGCTTTTTCACTGTTTTTTTCTTTTCTTAAGGCTGACTTGGGCACTAGATCTCTGTTTTCAAGGGAACCGTGTTTCTGCATTACTTAAATTTAATCATGCTCGTGTGTGAAGGAGCACCTTTGAAACTGAATACAGTGTTTCTGGCTGAGCTAGGAGTCTTAATTTATTTATTTTTTTTCCTAACTTACTGTGCTGGTGATGTTGCAGCTGGTCCAGTCTCCATCACGGCCTCCCAGCCCCAAGGAAACGGCAGCGGATTCCCTGGACCCCAACAGGAATGGCTGAGCAGGGCAATGAGATCCCTTCCAGAGGCTTTAGGTGGGATTTATGGTGACCAGGAGGGGCTGGGTGACTAATGGAACTGGGAAGCAGCCACATCAGTGTACAGACAGTTCTCTTCCTTATGCAGGAGAAGCTGCATGAAACAGAGATGCAAAGCCCAGCATCACTGCCTCCATTGCTCCTGCATCTTTCCTCTCCAGTCCTGACTTTCCCAGCCCAATCTGTCTATGGGGAAGCAAAGATTTGGTTTCAGATGTTCTCTACCCCTGACAGGGGCAAGCTCAGGCCAGGCAGAGGATGCTCTGCACCCATGTGCTGCATTTAGGTGCAGTTGTTGCATGTTTGGCTTCAGTCTTCTCCCAGAGCCCAATGGAGAATGACCTGCATCTCTGACTCCTCAAGCAGAGGACTGGCAGAGGCTGGAGCTGCACATGCTGCCTTTCTGCTCCCCAGCCTTGGCTTCCTGTCTGCAGCTTCACTTGATTCATTTGCAGCTCCATGCCTGGCACCACAACCCCAAGCACTGCTCAGATTCTTTCTGTTGTGCTTCCTGTTGGCTGATGGAAAGCCAAAGCTGCTCTTAGACTTCTTCAAGAAGGCACATTAATAAAACTGGTTCAAATCAGTATTCCAGCATCCAAGTATTTTATATTTATGAATATACCACTGATGTGAGCATATATATATCCAGTTTGGCTGCAAGACTTTATTATGCTGAGCTGGGTGTTGATCTTGCTGCTCCACTGTTTTAAACCAGGTGCATAAGGAAGAAGCACAGAGAGGAAAGCACTTACACCAAGTATGTTTAATGGGTGGTTTTTGCTCTCAGTCCCACACAGCTTTGAGTAACTTGTTACTCCATCCATGCTGCTGTAGTTCTTTGGTCTTTTCCAACAATAGAGTGACCAAGAGCCCTGATGGGCTTGGTTTGATTTCCATGCTCTGCTGTTGCCTTATCACATTTTTGACCTGACCAAAGTGATCCCTGACACCATTGCTGCGTTTGGGGCTGGTTTCTGACCTGCTCAGATCTGCTGCCCAGCCTGGTGTGCTGTCAGCTCCCCTAATCCCCATGCAGATGTGCTGTGGGAGAATTAGCTGTACCAGTCTGCATTGGAGATAATCCACTCAAGTGGATTAAGAAGCTGTTTCTGCTGCTAATAGGAGGGATGCTTTTTCTCCTTTGTGTTCAGCTCAAAAAGCTGAACATGTTTAAAGGGGCTGTTCAGAGCCTCAGTGAGTTTTGGATGGAAACAAAGAGCCAGGCTTGGCCCTGGGTGAAAGCAGCCTCAGTCTGTGCCCTGGTGGCCAGCAAGCCCTCTGCTACAAGTACCTTCAGTCCCAACCCAGCATCCTGACCCTGGGCACAGCTGAGCAGAGTCTGGCTCTGTGCACCTCAGTCCCTGCAGGGGCTTATGGCCGTGTGTGGGATCCCCCTGTGTCTCCATTTCTCCAGGCACTGGGCATGAACTGGAGCTCACCCTGCCCAGCAGGAAGCTGTGCTGTGTCAGTGCCCTGTGTGAGGACTCAGAGGCTGTGGGATCTCCTTGTTGGAGGTCTTCAGTCCCACCTGGATGTGAGGCTGGGTGCCCTGCTGTGGATGGCCCTGCTGAAGCAGAGGTGTATCAGAGGGGCATCCAGCTTCAACCATGCCACAATTCAGCACTGTGCAGTATCAGGTATTGTAATTTTGAGGGGACACAGCTGTGCTTACCAAGAAGCTCTGAGTTGTTCAGCACCCACCATTGAGCTCTTCTGGATTTTGAATGCCTGATTCTATCTCCTTGATGTACCTCTTAGTCCCACCAGCATAAACGTGCCTATGGGACACCCAATAAAGTATAGGATGCCCTGGATCCATGAGTCCTTTTTTCCTAGATGGCTTATTTTGGCATCTTGCAAGAACCAAGGCAAACTCTTCTACCAGGTCCACAGAGCCCAGGGAGGGTCTGGGAGCATCCTGGCCCCCACCAGACCACCTGGGATGCTCTGCCCAGTGCTGGTGTCCACCATTCCTCACTGTCTTCCAGTTGGCCAAGTGTGGGTGGGCATGCATTGAGTGGGCTGGGTTCTCTAAAGAAATGTAAACAGAACTCAGCTACAGCACTGGGATTGCAATTTGGGGCAAAAGAGGAAAGAAAGCCAGCTGACTTTGATTGCACTGATTATAAGGATTGCTGAGGAATGCACCCGACCTCCTTCCTACCTCTGCTCTGCATGGCTCTCCGTGGGGAAATCACCCAGTGTGGCATTTTAATTGATTTTGTCTCTGCAAAATTAGTGATTTGCTTTTGTTCCTCTGAGCCCGGCTTGCAGCCAGGCTCACTCCACACTCCTTCCTAACGTGCTCTCTGGGAGCAGCTTGTAACCTCATTTTCAAGGAGCCAGCAGCCTTCTTTTTGCAAATGTGAGGGCTGGAAATGCACACCCTGATAAAGCAATGCAGCTTTTGGGCTCACAGATGGAGACAGAGCTCAGAGAGAGTATGTACTGGGAGTATCACCCTCCTGGCACACAAACCCCTTTGGTTCCATGGGTGTGGGAGTGCGGGTGCTGGGAACCCACCCACGGGGTGTCTGAGCATCGGCCCTGTAGGCAGCCCAGTTCTGTCCTGCAAACCAGCTGAGCTCCCACAGATGCCTCCCCTTCACCACTTCTCCTTTTTTTTCCCCCCGTTTGAAAACTTGCTTTCACCAATGATAACATGTTTTGGCTGTTGCAGCGTGTGACAGAAGGAAGCTGTGGTTATCGCGCTTCCGGGACACAAGCAGCCAGTCGAATGAGCACACATAGGTTTGCCGGTGCTTTGGCACAGAGCACGGGGCTTGGGGTCCCTGGGACCAGTGGGGCATCCCATCCCAGCAAGGACAAGCTTTTGGGAACCAGAAGCCCCTGTGCATCTCCTCTGGAGCCAGGCGCTCCATGGAGAATGAGGTAGGTGTTGGGTAAATGGCTCCGAGACGCCGTGGTCGTTCCATGTTGTGCCACACTTCATCACGCCTCCAATCTTGGACAGCAACATCTAGGCTGTTTCCTACTGTGAGGAGGTGTTGGATCCTCCTGTAGGGCTTGGGAGCTTCCCTATGCAGGCTGCTGTGATTGGGTGGTGGGAATTTCTTTGGGTTGGATCCGTGCGCTTAGCGTGGGTTGGGTGGTACAGTCCCAGTTCTGGTGGCAGGTTTTGCCATCACTTCGGTTTCTAAAAGTTATTGTTGTAGTGAGATCCTCACAGGATGGCAGCTGAGCTCAGGGTTGTATGACCTTGTATTGAGCTCTTTTAGCATCGTGTGGGGTTTCTTTCCATGCTCCTACCCCAGCAAGAGGGCTGAGGAAACCCATTGCTGCCCATTGGGCTCCAGTAGGCAAGCCCCATCTTTCCCCTTCGCGTGGGAGCTTCTTGTTTGGGGATCTTTTCTGCCTAGAGCAGTTAACTGTGCTCCATCCCTTTGGCAGGAGCCAGCTGGGTTTTGTGGCACAGGAAGATGACATTCCTTGCTCAGAGAGCGCAGTGTAGCCATGGTGCTGTGTTATCTGCAGACACAGCTGAGCACCAGGCGAGGCACAGTACCATCAAGCTGTCTGCAATCCCATTTGCCCTACTAACTCCTCTATTTTTGTCTCTCTGGCACGCCCTGCTCAAAGGGAAGTGTTGCAGGGCTGGGCTGTCCCTGACGTCCTTGCAGTGCCTGGTGCAGCCTGGTAAATACTCCTCAACCAGGAGCTTTCCTCTGCTCCTAGCATAATGGCTTCAAGTTATTTAGGTCTCACTTTGATCTTACTTGTTCCTGTAGAGCTCTTGTGTTTGTCTAAACTTAGAAAAGCAGCTCAGTGAGACCAAGCTGTGGGTTTCGACAAAGGCTCTGCAGCAGTTCTTCATGGTGCTTTGCTCTTTCATCTGTATTGCTCTCTCAAGTTGCTCAAAGTTTGCAGTTTTTGTTCAGGTCTCTTTATGTTTGATGAACTCACTTGTAAAGCATCTTCCTTTGCAGACCATAGATCCATGCATCTCCCATGCCCCAGCTCAGCCCCGCTGCCTCCCAGGTTTGTAGGATTTCCCAGCTCAGAGCATTTCCCAAAGTGGTGGTGGTGATGCTCCCTCTATGGGAAGCCATGCAGCATGCTGGGTGAGCAGCAGCTCTGAAATGCCAGCTCTTGGCTGCAAATCGGCTCCAGCTCTTCCTAAAGAACCTCTGAATGGTTTGGGAGCATAGAGGCTGGTGTCTATGGGTCTGTTCTCATGATCCTGGGTGTTCCCCTGCCCCTGCAACACGTTCAGCCTGAATCTGGAGGATCTTGCAGGATCTGAAGGGGCTTAGGTGTGGACAAGATGAGCTCATGAGACCCAAGTATTGCTTACAGAATCTGCCAGCACCTCTGGCTTTGCTCTTATTCCAGATCTGAGCTGACTCCAGCATGTCATTTATGGTTCCTCTTTACACAAAGACCTCGTAAGCATTGCCCAAGGAACCCTTGATGGGGAGATGGATGGAAAGCAAGCATCACCCAATCCCAAGTCCCATAAGATGAGTTGTTTGCTTGTGTGCTGCTGCTGGCCACCAGAAGACAATGTGATTCTTAGCTCTAAAACCTGACCCAGTCCAACTCTGGCCTGGTTTGGGTTCGTACAGCAGTGTGAGCAGAAATGCACTGGTCATTCTGTTTCTGGGCACTGCAGAGCTGCTGTCTCTGCTGTCTGCTTCCAGCACCAGTGCCATGCAGTGTCAGAAGGGTTTGGGAGCCCATGGCACAGCCGGGCTGCTCGTTTGCTGTAATTTAATGCAGGAACCCTTCACCCTAACACCCTGCTGTTTCCTTTTCTCCTCGCAGCCTGGAATCGTGTCCCCTTTCAAGCGAGTCTTCCTGAAGGGTGAAAAAGGACGAGATAAAAAGGCCCAGGAGAAGGTTACGGAGAGACGACCTCTCCATACCGTTGTGGTGTCACTGCCTGACCGTGTTGAGCCAGACATCCTGCTGAATGACTACATCGAGAAGGAAGTGAAGGTACTCTCTACCTGCCTGACACCCGAGCTCCCCTCTTGCAGACCCCATGACTGGCTGCATTTCCTCCAGCACGGCTCTTTCACTTTCTTTATCCCTTTGTGATGCTGTAGCTTCTGCCTTTGGGGAGGTGCAGAACCTCAGCACGCTGCCACGTTGCTTTATTCTGCACTTTCAGAGGGTTTTCGGGTGACCTTCTCACTGATGAAATGCAGAAATTGCCTTTTTTCCTTCCTGGCCTCTGGGCTGATGGCATCTTTTATTTGTAGCTCCTGCGAAATATTTGGTGTTGCAGTGCACAGAGAAGATGCTCCTTCTGATCTCAGGGGTCAAACCCAAAGGAAATGAATGCTAACTGCAGGGGCTGAAGGGACAGAGAGCTCATCTGTGTGTTAGCTCCCTGCAGCTGCAGGAAGGAGTGGGTCCATGTAGCTGTTAAGCATTAAGATTACTTAAAAGCACAAGAGATCTTTCAGACATGTGGGTGCTATCTAGCAGCTTATATGGGGGCTGTACACCAGGCATTTGGCAATGCCCTTTGCATTGAATTGAAGTCTTCCTTCCTAGGGTTCTGGGGACTCATTTGGTGTGCGTATGAGATATGATGACATTTTGTTTTTTTTCTTTTGCAGTATTTAGGCCAACTCACATCTGTCCCAGGGTACCTGAATCCTTCCAGTCGCACTGAAATATTGCATCTAATAGATAACGCGAAGGTAAGCACTCAGCCCTGCAGAAGGCTGCTAACGAGCTGCTCTAGTTCCTGTCATTATCAGCTCAAACAAATGCATGCAGCATGATTATAAGGCCTGTGGGGCTTCTCTGGGGGTGAGTCCCAGTCTGACTGGGGCCCTCTTTCCCTAGGTTACAAGTATGGGAAGCCTTGGACAAAAAATTGCAACCACGCACCGCTGGAGCTGGGAAAGGAAGCATGGGATTCAGAGAGAATTGTGGGGTGACTGGAGAAAGAAGGGGCATTTCCCTCCTCCAGGTTGTAGGAAGCTTTGGGGATCTGAAACAGCTTTGTGTAGAGCCAGCTTTGCCTGGGATTATGGACCTTGCTGGTCTGAGCTGACTTTGCAGCCACCCCTTTGTCTTCAAGAGTTGGCAGAAGGCTATGGGATTTTACCTTTAGTGAGAAGGATCAGCAAACAAGTCCTACAGATAGATGAGGGGAATGGTGAAGGACCTCCATCCAGATATGGGACAGTCACCAAAGGGAAAACAATTCAGTTTTTTAATGGAAATGCATTTGTTGCAGAGAGCACATCAGCTTCCAGGGCAGCTGACCCAAGAGCACGACGCTGTGATCAGTCTGTCTGCCTACAACATCAAGCTGGTGTGGAGGGATGGAGAAGATCTCATCCTCAGGGTCCCCATCCATGACATTGCATCTGTGTCCTACATTCGAGATGACTCTGCTCATTTGGTTGTGCTGAAAACAGGTAGACTGGGGCTGACACGGGCACCCAGATGTTGGTTGTAGGGTTGTGGGAATGAGAAAAGAAGCCCTGCTCTCACTGACTGTGAGTCTGAGCAGTAGTTCTGAAAGCCAGAAGGGCAGGAGAACAGTACTTGTTGTGGGTCTTGTAATCATGGAATCACAGAATGTCTTGAGTTGAAAGGGACCCACAAGGATCACTGAAGCCAACTCTTGACTCCACACAGCGCCACCCAAAACCCAAACCCTGTGTCTGAGAGTGGCATCCAAATGTTTTTTGAGCTCAGGCAGCTTGGGGCTGCTATCAGTCTCCTGGGGAGCCTGTTCCATGCCCACCACTCTCTGGTGCAGAAAATTTTCCTAATGTCTAATCTGCATTGAGAAGGGCCTGGGAATCTGTCCCCAGCAGTTCTGTCTTTATTAAACCTGCATGGTTTGGGGTGAAGTGTTTGGGGAAGGCTGAGCTACTTAAAAGATGTAATGACAGAGACTTACTGGATTACAAACCCTGTGACAGCAAAGGACAGTCTAGAGAATGAATGAATAACTGACTTACAAGGCTATAATTCTGCTGTTGGATTCCTGAGGCTGTCTCAGCCATGGAAAATAAGCCAGCGATTCATGGAGTTATCAGGAATCTGCTTTAAATTACAGGTTCTTCATTCAAGTGCTTTGAACACATACATCTCTCTATCTCAGGTGGATCTCCTGCATGCTTGCTCCTCTGGAGTGTTTTCTGCTGGGATCCTGTGCTCCCCTGTTCTGTATTTGCTGTCCCTGCAGGGTCAGAGACCAGACTGGTGTGCAGAACCTCCCTAAAGCTTTCCTGTAATTTGTATTTTCACTGCATAGAAACCTCTGTGCCCAGCCCAAGCCCATAGAGGGGTAATACCATGTCACCATGTCAGCCTGATATGGCCAGTCCTCTGCTGGGCAGGTACAAAAACAGCTCTGTGCACTCTTGTCATGGGCTGCTCAGAAGACAACCTGGCTTGCAGGGACTGATTGCTTACTGCCTTGGCCTTTCTGTGATGATTTCTATGTTTCTCAGCTCAGGACCCTGGGATCTCCCCAAGCCAGAGTCTCAGTGCTGAGAGCTCCAAAGCTCTCACGTCGGGCTCGCTGTCAGAGAGTGGTGTGGTACCCGTGGAAGCTTGCTGCTTGGTGGTGCTGGCTACGGAGAACAAAGTAAGGCTCAAATCACTCAGTTCACCTTGTTCCATGGTGTGGTTGTCTCCAGAGTCACTCTGGAATTGCACTGGGAATGGGATTGCAGACATAGATGCTATCAGAAGATGCTTTTCCTTTGTTTGAGGTGCCTGCTGCCCGGAGCTTTCTCTGGCAGCAGGAAATCTATGAACACAACTGAATTTGTCCCACAATAGGATGTGCTAGCTGGAGCATTTCTGTGATGCTGACCTGGAAGTTTGTTTTATCCAGCATCCAAACCCAGAGATTTTGATCTGGCCTGTGTGCTTCTCCAGCAGAAACTTTTTGCCTTGAGGCTGGGGTTTTGCACTCCTTTTCAGCTGCATTTTCTGTACTGTCCCCAGGGCAACTGCACCTATTTGGGATGTAGGTCATGTAGCCACAGTCCCAGGCAGCAGGAGAATAGGGCAGAGCATCAGCACAAAGTGTGGATGTTATCTAATAGCTGTGAGCTGATCATTCAGGTGATGGAGCTTCTGATCACCTATTGCCTCAAACTGGTTGGTGGAATAGAACTGGAGTACTTGTCTGGATTCCTGAAAGGCTGATGAGAAGTCATATATGTCTGGCACCAAGGCAAACCTCTTGGGACATTGTAGAAGTTAAGAGAAGAGCCACTGCATTATCTCACCACCACATCTTGCTCCCTTTTCTCAGGTGACTGCGGAGGAGCTGTGCTCACTTCTCAGCCAAGTCTTCCAGATTGTTTACACTGAGTCCACAATAGACTTCTTAGATAGAGCAATATTTGATGGTGCGTCCACGCCAACACGGCACATGTCCCTGCACAGCGGTAAGTCCCTGCCCTCTCTGCTTGCTCTGCCCTCTCTGCAAGTCATTCCCATCCTCACCAATGCCTTTTGCCTTTCTTCAAACAGCCAGACAGCCTGGCACTCCCTATCCTGCAGGGTCATCTCTATGTTGAGAATTAAACTTTGGCTGCCCCATCCCTGGAGGTGTTCAAGGCCAGGGTGGATGGGGCCCTGGGCAGCCTGGTCTAGTATTAAATGGGGAGGTTGGTGACCGTGCCTGTGGCCGGGGGGTTGGAGATTCATGATCCTTGAAGTCCCTTCCAACCTGGGTCATTCTGTGATTCTGTAATAAGCCCCTTTCTTTTAATTGCTTAGGGGATAGAGTAGCATGAGGGCTGTCTCCTGCCTGGAGGTGTCTCCAGGCTACATGAAGCCAGAAGGCATCAGCCTTGGTGTGTCCTTTTCGTGTTGGGTGGAGGTGGTTAATAAAGCTGTGCCTTGTGCTACTGCAGTTCTGCATCTCTGCTGGGTCTGCCTGTAACCAGCCGGGCACAGCACTGTTCCCCTCCAACACCATCTGTGTGTCTCCATCACAGATCAGTGTGTAGGGCAGTGGCTGGGAAAAGCACTATGCTTTTGCCTCACTAGCACCACCACATCATGACTGTCTCTCTTGCAGATGACTCTTCTACAAAAGTGGATGTTAAAGAATCATATGAAACAGAAGCAAGCACTGTGTAAGTGGAAAGTGAATGTGGTGAAACGTGATAACTCAGCACTGGGGACAGTGCCTCATTTATGCAGCCCTGCTGTCTGTCAGGTTTAAACCCAAAAGCAGGAAGTGCTGCAGTCTACACATTGGAAGGTTTCTGATCACCCTGGCTGGAACATTTGATAGCATTTTTGCTGTCTCTGTGCAGGACTGTGGTCCTGCCTCCTCAGCATCCTTGGCCATATTGTTCTGTTACTGCAGTTTTCTGGGGAAAGTCATGTGTGCAGAGCAGAGCTGTGACTTTCACAGAGCTGCTTTGTCATGTTTCTTCCTCCTAAATCAGTGACCACTGAAAATGGTAGCAGTGGGCTGAAAACCTGATACACAAACCAGTTGTTCCATGTTGAGTATCTGAGAATTTCAAATTTAACACTAGAATAAGGTGTTTGGGGACCTCCTTCCCCATTGTTCTGAAATGAGAAAGCAATTGGAGGGGATGTCTTCCCCTGCAGGGCTATCTATTCAGCAGATCACAGAGACAACCCCTCTGTGCTGTGCATGATCACTCCCCCAGGTTCTCCCATGCTGTGCTCAGCAGGAGGTGCCTAAGGAGCTCTGGATAGCCCACAAGCCATTTGTGTTTCAGTTCGTTTCCAGAAACCTTGGATGCAGGTGACAACTCTCCCTCTTCCTTCTTGACACAACAATCTCCACACATCAAAACTATCAGCGAGAGCGAGCTGAGCACTACAGCCACAGAGCTGCTCCAGGACTACATGATGACGGTAAGGTGCCCTCAAGGCAACGTCTGCCCATGGGGAAGGGTGGGAGGGTTTTCTTCCCTTTTGGTGCTCATGAGAGCACATTTGGCCCTTGGCAACGTCTGTGCTCCTCCCTGTTGGCTCCAGCATTGTCTGGGCCCTGCAGGTAATGTGATTTTGTCCATGCTAGTGTAGGAATGCATCATTCTTTCAGAAAAACTCAGTCCTAGAGACCAGTGCAGGCTCTCATCTTTCTCATGCTAAAGCACCTGCACTTGATTGTCCCCCTCTCACTGTGGTGGGACACACACTGTGTTCCTGTGTCCATCACTTCATAAGCTGCACTTCTGCAGTGTGCTCACAGCTTTTCTTAATTAAAAAGCTGGACAGCTGACAGCTCAGAGCAGTTTGCACCATCACATCCTGCAGGGTTCATCACCACAGCTCAGTGGCTCTCATCAGAATAGAAGCAAACCCCATTCCCAGGCTTCCCACGATCTCTTCTCCCTCCCGTTTCATCAGAGCTGAAAGAGTGCTCAAAAAAAAAATCAGCGCAATTTGTGGTGTGCTTATGTCCTCAGCTAAGAACAAAGCTCTCTTCCCAAGAGATCCAGCAGTTTGCAATGCTCCTGCACGAATATCGCAACGGAGCCTCGATACACGAGTTCTGCATCAACTTGAAGCAGCTCTATGGGGACAGTAGGAAGTTCCTGCTCTTGGGTGAGTGTCTTCCCTTTGTGTCTGGCTTTGCTTGTGCCTGCTGCTGGTTGTCTTCTGGTTTCCAGAAGAGCTCCTTGGCTCCTGAAACACCTTGGTTTGGTGGTTTAGTGGTAGCACTCAATGCCCTTGTGTCACTGGAGCAGGTGCTGGGTCCTAGCCAAGCAGTGAGGTGTTCAGCGCATTACAGTTGAGGTGTTCAGCTTGTTGGACTGATGAGGGTGCCTTGAGGACCTGTGCTCTCACAGCGTGACCTTACAGTCGTGGAGGGAAGGTGTGCACCAAGCACAGTGCCAGCAGGCACATGCTGACACCATTACTTGGGAAGCAGGAAGGACCGTTTCCTTTCCCTTCACTAAAAGGAGGCCAGCTGCCTCAGAGGCTCTCATAGTCCCTCAACTCAAGCTCCTTGCTTTGATTTTGCTCTAATAATCTAAAACAGCATTAATAGCAGGGAGCAGAGGAACCTTGGAGCTGAGCTCAGGGCCCTGCCCCAGCTCTCACTCACAGATGCCTGGTGCTACTGCATGCAGTGCCTTTTTTTTTGGCTCTCATTTAGATGGAGAGCTGCTGAAAGCAGACAGAGTGACTCAACAGCACGGAGGGGGGGAGGGGGCAGCATGGTCTCCACTCCCTTTGTCCTGGGCACACAGAAGCATAGTCAGACATCTGCACCAGCACAAAAGCATTTCTTTCATCCCTGTGCACACAGCCTGCTTGCTTTTCATGTCACCAGTACCAAAGCCAACGCACAACACGGTCCCTATGCTGAGAGGCTGATTTTATATTGACCACACTGCTGAAAAGCAGCTTGGACTTGGCTTTCCTCTAAAGAATCATAGAATGGCTTAAGTTGGATGGGACCTTAAAAATCACAGAGCTTGATAATTCCCTCCTGCAGCCCCTGCCAGAGATCTTGCAAGTTTCCAGGTGTACAGTTTCCTTGGTGGCAGGGATCACTGTGGCCCTAAAGGTGGGGCTGGGAGAGGTGAGAAGAGTCAGCAGCACACCCAGAAGCTGCCTGAGACAGAGCTGCAATGCAGCCACTCGCTCCATAACCCCATGCTGTGACCCCATGGTGACAGCGCCCAGCTTGTGACGCTGGCTCACAACAGGGTGCAGAGATGGGGACAGATGGGTCCCAAGTGCTCTGCATGCACTCTGTCAGGGGCCTTAATCTCATGCTGATGCTGTTACACTAACGAGATGAGCAAAGCCCAGCAATATGGCTCGGTGATGAAGTCACAGACAATCCTTTGGAGCTCAGAAATCCCACTTCAGCCCCAGGAATCATTCTTGGCCCATACACATATGCCTTTCTTGGGGCTGTCAGCATGACACACAGCCATGAGATGGGAGCACCAGCAGCCCCAAAAGCACTGCTCAGAGCCTGAACCCCAAAACGAGCTCCTCCAGCAAACCCTACCCGTGTGAAACGCTGCAGCTCATGTTTTCCTCCTTGTGTTTTCTTCCCTGGGAAAGGCCTACGGCCCTTCATTCCCGAGAAAGACAGCCAACACTTTGAGAACTTCCTGGAAACCATCGGAGTGAAGGACGGCCGCGGCATCATCACAGACAGCTTTGGGAGGTACAGGCGGACGCTGAGCACCACCTCCAACTCTACCACCAACGGCAACGGTGCGGCTGGCAGCTCGGATGACCAGTCTGTACCCTCAGAGGAGGACGAGTGGGACAGAATGATCTCCCACATCAGCAACGACATCGAGGCGCTGGGCTGCAGCATGGACCGCGACTCCTCCTGAAAGCCAGCAGGCTTTGGCAGCACCTGCCCAACAGATCTTCGTTTCCAAAGAGGTTTTCAGGGTGGAGAAGGATGTGGTTACTTTCCCGTCTGCATCAACAGCTGTCTGTGCCCTCTTACTGTGAAGGTGTGCATTGCCACAGGCACGCTGCAAAGGAGGAGCCGGGTAGGAGCCCACCCTCCAGCCTTCCCTGGTTCCGTCGCCGCACAGGGAGCGAGGCTGGGAGAGCCCTGTGTGGAGACAGGTTGCCTACAGCCCTCTCCCTCCCTGGTTTACAGTTTTGCACATGGTGTCCTTCTTGTAACTGCTCTCCTCCTCCCATTTTTTGAATGAAGTTTACCACAATGTGAATTATTTAAGCCTAGCCTTGCAGTTGGCACAGCATTTTGCATCCAGACCTGCAGGTGCTCTGCTTCTCTCCTCCCCTCTGTCCTCCTGCAGCATGCTCCCAGCTGGGCTCCCAAATTTTGTGCTTTTGCTTCTGTCCTGCAGGGAGCCCAGATTACAAACCCTGTCCGACCACTCCTTGCCGTTGCTCCAGCAGTGACAGGAAGGAGGCAGCACCTGTCCCACATTCACAGTGGTGGGAGGTAGCACAAAGCCTCTACTGGCTCCTGAGGTCCCAAAGGACATTATCACACCCCCACAGAGGTGAGAGCTGCTCCTGGACAAACACAGTGGGGTCTCCAGCACACGGTGTACATATTGTAAATATTTTACATGTGGTTATAAATACACAGTTATTTTTTTAATCTGTATCCCTTGCCCAGGAAGCAATCCTGCTTGAAGGGAGATGCTGGCAGAACCCACGGGCACGCAGCTCTGCTTGCTGGGTGCACAGGAGCTGGGGTAGGAGCAACCACAGTGAGTGCAAAAACACAAGCAGCAGGAAGAGAGCACAGGCTTGGGCAAGCTGTGCTGGGCAGGGAGCAGAGCTAGAGCTTCTCTTCCTTTGCCCACTTCTGTGGGTACAAGGGGAAGCACAGGCTGCAGCTCTTTTAGGCAAGGCCTGTCCCTGTTTTGTTTCATACTCAGGAGTGCTGCTGTGCTCGGCTTTGTACCCCCTTAAGCACTGCCCTTGCCTAAAGCAGCTACAGCACAGCCCTGTGAAGGTGCTGAGATGGAAGAAGGACCAAATGCAGCGAGGAGTATGGGGGGCTCTGGTATATATAGCACAAGGACACAGAGGTATCCCCATGCCCTTGCTTGGAGCTGGCTGGCCTCTGCAGGACCCAAGCCCAGACACTTGCTCAGCACTTCGCAGGGGAATTCAGCCCCTCCAGCACATTCCTCTGTGCTTTGTCCTGCTGCACTGCTTCCACTGCAGTAACACATCCCAGAGCTCCCACTGCCCTTTAATGTTGCTGATCTTCTGCAGCCCCATACAGAAGCTTGCCACCATCATCCCAGTGCCCAGGCTGCTCCATCATTAACTAAACACAGTTCTCTGCCATCCCACTGTGGATCCACCAGTTTGGTGCCATCCTGCCACGCTCCCTTTGCAGCTGGGACAGACCCCACCAAAGCCAAGCCTTCATCCCTACATCCTCCCCCCTCATTCAGCTCTGCCTCTTGGGGTACTTCTTACCCTGCTCCTGCAGGCACAGCGGTCCAGGATTGCAGCCCCAATGACCCCACAGCTCAGTGCTTCATCTTTAAAAGGTGCACACACGTGTCCTGCTATGGGGCACTTCCTTTTAAGGCAGCTCCACACTGCAAATTATGGCCATAAAACTCTTCCTTTTGCCATTGAGGCTGCTCTGTCAACAGAAGGACCACAAAGCAGGAGAGCAAGGAGTGCTGCAGGCCCTGCACCAGCAGGGTTAGAAAAAGTAAAAAACAAACAAGAAAAAAAACGGAAAAACACAAAAAACCACAACCTCACAAGTCAGGAGCACAGGCATTGAGCTCCCACTGAGCATGGGAGCATTGCTCCAAAGCCCTGGCTATGCTGAGTCCTCAGTGCCTTCTTACACACATGCAGATTTATAAAGAAGAAAACACCACAAATGACACAAACTGACGCTTCAGTCACTGACAGCTTCAGAAAATCTGGAAAAAAAAACCCTATTTTTGAAAAGATTGTATACAGAGATGCATTTAGCAAAAGCCGTAGCAGCTCATGGTATTTTTTTATACTTCGTTCACTGGGAAATGTGATTTAGTTCTGGAGAGAACTGTTTGTCAGTGCTCTGTTGAGGTGACCGAGTGCTTCCCCCACAAAACCCCACTGCTGCTCCCCACCACGACAAGCCCCCGTGCTGCCCAAGACCCCAAGCACCGCAGGGGGAGCCGGGGACGCCCCGGGGGTGTTTTGTATGTATGCTTTCTGTATGGAGTATTTGTTACAGGTAAATATAACTCTGCACCTGGCTGTGGTCTGTCTCCTTGTTAAAACCCTCACCTGCCTCTTCACAGTGCCCCAAAGTATGCCATAATTTAACATGAGGCATGCAAAGCCTCAAGGTCTGAGGTTTGGGGAACTCTGAGCTCCACCACCCACTGCTTGTCCCCCAAGAGAGCCCACTGCCCATTGCACCCCATCAGGATAGAGAACAGAGCTCAGCCCCATCCTAGGGGCAGATGCCATTTCCTGCAGCCTCCATCCCAGCCACCCCACATATCCCCAAGCCACTTGTCCCACCAAACACCACGTCCCCCATTACCTGGTCCCCATCTTGTGGGTCACACACCCCAGGAGCTTTAGGACCCTTCCAACCCCCAAGGAGAGGATCCCAATCACCACGCAGGGAGGCAGGGTGCGATTCAAGTGATACATGAGGCCATTTATTGAGCATTAGGAGGCGGGCAAGGCAGAGAGGCATGGGGCTCAAGGAGGGACATCAGGGCAAGGAGAACTGTGCACCTATACAGGGGGCCAGGGCCAGCCGCTACATGGTCAGCTCCTGCAGGAGAGAGCATAGTGTCAATGCAGGGCTGGACTGTACCCCCAAAAACATAAGAAATGAGGACACCCCTACTCACCATGATGGCATTGACGATGTCATTGTTGTTGTGCCTGAGTGCCCGCACAGCTTTGGGACGTGAGACATTGGCCTGGGCCATGACCAACTCTATGTCCCGTACTTCCAATCCTGTCTCATCCACCTGCGGGAGCAGAAACAATGCTGTCACCTCCTGGACCTCCAGCCAACCCAGAACCCCAACCCAACACCCCTAAGCCAGCCCTGTTAGCAGCCACCCAGCGCCAAACTACTTGCCTCCCATCACCCAACCCCAACAGCAGCCTCCCACCCACCTCTTCTTCCTCCTCGCTCTCCTCCTTGATGGTGAGCGCAGGCGCTGTCTCTGTGATCAGTGGGGAGTGCTCCATGGGCACCTTGAACTTCTCAGCCGCAGCCTTGTGCACCTGCTGTGACAGGTCCTCGATCTGCAGGGACAAGGAAGGTGTCACTGGATGGTCCCCACAGGTCATCTGACCCCAGGATGCACCCACAGCTCTGCCCCACCTTGGCTTCCCCGAAGACGATGTAGATATCAGACGCGGGGCTCTTGAAGACATCAGGCTTGGTGATGACAAAGAGGATGTTCTTGGACTTGCGGATGGTGATACGGGTGACACCGTGGATCTGCCTCAGTCCCAGCTTGGACATGGCCTAAGGAAAAAGACACGAGGGTGAGCTCCATACATTATGTCCAACATCACCAGGGTCCCCAGCCGTCCAGCCATGGGAGGACACAAAACAGGGACAACGCTGTCCCCAGGGATAGCCAGGAAGAGACCACCCCCTCAGGGACACATGCCCCCTGCCAAGCTAATGCCCCGGCCCATGTCCCCTCCCTGCTCATGCCATTGGGATGGGGACATCACCCCAGTGCCACCACCCCAAAGCCACAGGACAACCAGCACCCATCCCACCTTCCTGGCCTTCTTCTCACTGCGGCTCTGCTTGGCTTTACTGATGCTCTCCTCCCCGGTGCCCAGCGAGTGGGTAAGCGGCGCCTGTGGGGCACAGCATTGGGTGATGGGATGTCACAGTCCCCCAGGCGCCTGGGGACAGAGCCCCCAAGCCTGCAGCCCTACCTGAGTCTGCATCGGCCGTGGCTCTGCACCCTCAGGCTCCTCCAGCTCTGGGATGGACTCATCGTTGCTCTCAGACTCATTGCACGATCCTACACAAGACACAGGGGTGGCAGTGAAGGTGACATTCACCCCAACACCCCAAAGCCCCCCCCGCACCCCACCCCTCACCTTTGTGGTTGGCCTCACCATGCCGCGGTGCCGCTTTGTCCTCAAGCAGAGCGATGGCAGGCAGGTGCTCAGCGGGGCTGGGGACACGGTAGGGCAACTCTGCCTCACTGGAGGAGCTCGATTCGGACTGCACTGAGCCCCGGGGCGCACGGCGGGGTCCCCCCTCTGCCTCCAGCCCTCGTGCACCCTTACTGCCGGCCGGTGCCTTCCTGCCCCTCGTCTTCTCCTTCTGTGGGGTTGGCTCCGGGGCTGCGGGGGGGACAGGAGATGCTGAGGTCACAAGATGGACACCTTCATGGTGAGTGGGAACCCAGTGTGCTCAATTGAATACCTCCCAAAATCGGACTCGGTTGGGATTGCAGAGATCCCATGTACCGTTCCACACCCACCCTGATCCCAGTACTGCCCAACCCCACATCTCTTGGGACCCTGAGAGGGCACACACAGCAATGGAAACAGGCAGCTCTTACCCTCCAGCAGCTTCCGGGAGGCTGGCAGGACAGACGGACGTTCCTCCGGCCGCGTGGCCTCGCTGAGCCCTGAGGTGTCCTCCAAGCGTGGCAGTGGCGAGGAGGAGAGAGGAGGCACTTGGATGAGTTTGGAGAGCTGCGGGCAGGGAGCAGGCAGCGGGATGGCAACGGGTGCCACAACCTTGGGAATGGGCTCTACAGCCTCAGCGGGCACTGCAGCTTCGGTGGGCTTTTGGGGCATGGAGTCCTCTGGGGAACTGGGCTTTGGAGGGGGTTCCAAGGGCAGAACAGCAGCCTCTGAGTGGCTGGGAGTGGCTTCTGTGCCTTCACGGTCATCCTCAAGGCCAGGTGTGGAACTGGATCCTGCCACCGTCACCACCCCCTCTTCCTGAGGAATGGATCCTGCCACCATCACTGCCTCCTCTTCCTTGGTGCTGGATCCTGTCACCTCTTCCTCTTTATGTGGAATGGATCCTGCCACCACCACCACCTCCTCTTCCTCCTCCTGAGGGATGGATTCTGCCACCATCACCACCACCGCCTCCACTTCCTCCTCCTTGGGGCTGGATCCTGCCACTATCACCACCTCCTCTTCTTTCTCCTGAGGGATGGATCCTGCCACCTCTTCCTCCTCCTGAGGGATGGATGCTGCCACCATCACTGCCTCC
>JAPSGF010000215.1:140052-152653 GCA_035772895.1 Perdix hodgsoniae | reverse complement strand
GTCACCCAAGGGGTGAGTGCAGCACGTCTTCCCTCGCCCCCATCCCATCATCCCCCATCCCATCATCCCCCATCCCATTATCCCCCATCCCCTTATCTCCCATCCCCGTATCCCATCCCCACACCCCCCTCCCACCCCCCGCATCCTCACCTCCCTCCAGCTCCAGCCCCTGACTCGTGGCCGTCTCTCCAGGCATAGTGGTGGGGTTGGGGGACCCCAAATCCGGGGGGGGACCCCAACCCCAACCCCAATCCCAAGCCGGCCCAGCGCGGCGCGGCTCTGCGGGGTGAAGGCGGCTGCGCCGGGCGAGGCAGAGCGTGGCGGGGGGGGGGGCTCAGCCCGGATGATGTCAGCAGGTTCTGTGTGTGGGGTTGGGTTTTTTTTTTCTTTTTTTTTTTTTTTTTCCCTTTCCCCTCTCTCCTTTCCCTGCTCTTTTTTTTTTTTTTTTTTTTTCTTTTTTTTCTTTTTTAATTATTATTTTTTTCCTGCCCGGGATGAGAGCAGGGTGTGTGCCAGGCACTGCGGTGGCGCAGCGCAGCCGGGTGTGGGGTGGCGATGTTGTGGGGGGGGGTCCATCAATTTTGCCCCATCCCTGCAGTGATTTGAGGGACGTTGGGGTGCTCCTTACACCCCCCCCCTCCCAGTATAATTCCTACAGTGGACTCAGAGCCCCCCCTGCACCCCGAAGCGATGCTGAACACATTGGGGTCCCCCACGCCGAGGGAAGCAGGATGGGGCCATGTGCTGTTGCCATGGGAACAGCCCTTCTCCCATCTCCATGGCGATGGGGGGGGGGGCTCCCGGGACCCCTTTCCCCCCCCCCCCCCCCCCCCCCCCCCGACAATGCCATGAGGTTGGAAGACCACCGGCTGGATGGATGGATGGATGGACAGACAGCCCTTTTGGATTGGGGGACAAAGAGGATGCTCAGCACGCACAGATCACCTTATCCCGGTTGGGGACCCCCCTCCCCTATAGGGACAGCCCCCATCACGGCACACCCCGTGCCGCTGCCTCCCACCCGGGCACGCAGCGCTGCCGGCCCTGGCGCGATGCCGGTGCCAGGAACGGCGCTGAGCCGTGACTCAGCACCCGGCTGCGTCCCCAAATGGCGCTGATTGGGCACCGGCCAGAGGGGCGGCAAGGGATGCAGCGGGGGTAAGCGATGCCCCCGCCGCCCAAACCCGTTTGCTCGTAGCCCAGATGGCCGCTTAATCCGCCCCCAAAGCCTTTCCTGGCAGCCAGCTCCGTGCGTCACGGCGGGAGGGCTTTCCTGCGTCCCTCGTGCCCGCTGGGGACACCGGCTTCAGGGACAAGGGGGAGCCTGGATGGAGGCTGTCCCCCGTCCCCAGACCTAAAAACCACCATTGGGGGGCATCTGTGCCACCCTCGTCTGCCCAGCCCAGGAACAGCACCAACAAAAATCCCATGAGGAACAATAAAACCCCGCTGCCCACCAGCACAGCCTCTCCCCACCCCACTCCCACAGGATGGGGACACGCAGGGGACACGGTACAGCAGAGGGTGGCTTTATTGAAACACAGCTTGGCACTAACTGGCCAGCTCCTTGGCCACCACCTTGCGGAGTTTGTCACGGAGGTACGCTGCCCGCTGCCGCTCCAGCTTCAGCTCCAGGAACTCATAGTGGGGGACCTGGGGAGGAGGAGAGGAGAGACAGGGAGTAACGGGGACATCACCGCAGGGACATCGCTATGGGGACACCACCACGGGGATGTGCTCAGCTCCCAGCCGTGTACGTGGCATGTTTTTTATCCCCACCATCCCACAGCAGGGATGTGGGGCCCATGAAGCACGGGTGATGCTGTGGCAGCCCTTGGGCCGGCGCACACCATGGCAGAGGTGGCACCGAATTTGACGAGGCTGCGAGGAAGGGCACCATTCCCTTATCACAGCCTTGGTGGCAATGGGATGCTTCCTCAAAGCACAAAGCACTGCTATGGGGACTGCTTGCAGCCAGCCCAGGGCAGGGCACGGATCCTTCTAGTTGTGATCTCAGAGCTGAATTTTTTCATCCCAGCTGCAGAGTACGTGCGGGGCTTCATGGTCTGCTTCCTCCCATTTGCGCATCCCGGCCTCCCTGCCCAGCAGCACAGCAACCCCTGCCTGGTGAGGATGCACCACTTCTTCAGAGAGAAGCTGCAACCAACCAGGAGGAGGGAACAGCACTGGGGCAGGGAATGAATGCTGTTTGCACAGCACTCCCTCATTCTGATGGCTCCAACTCGGTGGAGGGAGCAGACGGGGGGGATCCCACCGCCCACCACTGCTATATTTAGCACAAGGCTCGAGCTGAAGGAAGCTGTTCCCTCCTCCTCCTCCTCCTGTCTCCCCACCTGAATCTCTCCAGCCAGTGAGCGCACGGGCTGCAGGGGCTTCACTTTGGATCAGCGTCAAAGAGCAGCAGGACCGTGTGAGGGGATGCAAATTTGGGCTGCTCGCAGGGAATGGACATTGATGTGGGGTGACAGTGCTGGGGGACACGTGGCACGCCAGCCTCCTGCCTCAATGGAGCCATCCCTGCCGGCTGCACAGCTCTGCCAGCATAGCTATAATTACCTCCGGGGGCTGAATAATGCATGGCCCCAACAGAGCGCAGCGCTGCGGCACAGGGATCAGCGTGCTAAGACCTTGTCTGCTGTCCTCCTCCATTACTGATCCCCTCTCTGCCCTGGGGCTGCCTGACAGGTGGCCTGCAGGGGATCACGGTGGCTAATCCCAGCACGGGGCCACGGTCAGCACCGGGTGCTGAGGACTGGATACTCACATCCACAACAAGGAAGCCGGCTGCCTGGATGTGGCGCCGAGCCATGGCGTAACGACCCAGCAGCTCCTTGCTCCTGTTGCTGAAATTTGGGAATTCCCACCTGAGGAAGGCGACCCTGCAAAAGGGGTGGAAGAGAACAGTGAGATTGGTGCCGGGCAACCTCAGCCCCAGAGCAGCTTCGAGCACTGATGGCTCAAACGCAGTTGATCCGCAGCCCACGCTGGATGGCAGACACTGCCTTTCCCATCCAGGAAGGAGTCAGCTTGGCCCCTGGGCTCTGTGGGCAGCCAGGAACGGTGGCAGACAGTTGGCACAGGCTCTCTGTGGAGGACGTGCCAGACAGGGGAGGCTGCTGCCACAGCCGGCATCCTGCCCTGTCCCTTGCAACGTGACCCACGGCAGCTTGGCACAGTCCTACCCCCTTTTCTGTCCAGACAAGTAGACACAGCTGGGCACAGTGACCTTGGCACGCTGGCATCCCCATGGCACTGTCCTCTGCTGCCTGCAGCCAGCCACAGGGACAGCAAAGCCTTGTTTCTCCCACTGTGCCTGGTGCAGCTGAGCCCAAACCCACCTCCTGGCACCCGGAGGCAGCGGCTTTGTCCCTTCTGAGTGGGGCAGATGGGGAGCAGCAAAGTCTTTCAAGGGGAGAGGTTTATTTTCGCTGTTCAGCACCATTTCAGCATCTGCAGAGAGGAGGAAAAGGAAGGAGTCCTGAGGATGCTGTTCCATGGAGGCTGGGGATGCCCTCACTGTGGGGCATGGCATCCATCAGCGAGGGCCCCCAACACCTCCAGCACAGTGCCTGCCTGTGGCAGCATTCAGTCCCCAGGGTCCCACAGGAAGGGACGTGGGGCGCACAGCTCTGCTGTGGCAGCCGGATGGCCGGCCCTTGCCATGGAGGGGGCAGGGACTGAATTTGATAGGACTGCATTGGTGAGGCAGAGGGATGTGAGGCTGAAGAAAGAGAGGATAACCTCAGGCACAAAGCCTTTACTTTGATCCCCCTGCAGCACGCAGACCCCAATGGGACCCCGTTGCTCCAAGGAGAGGCTGTGCTCACCGATCTGCCAGCCGTAGATGGTGTGCACATCCCAGCGCCCGTTGTCCTGGCTGCCCAGCACGCCTGCCAGGGCCTCCCGCAAGCTGCTCTGCAGCAGGGTGACCTTCTCTGCTGCTGGCTCTGCAGCACTCAGCATCCCAGCCGGCAGGAATGGCCCCTGGTACTCAGGGCTCTCCAGCTTGGCAGCAGCATTGATTTGGATGAGCTTCATCCGCAAGTTCTGAGCCCTGGGGGACAGATCGCCTGGCAGGAGGAGGAAAACAAAGAGCTGATCCTGCGGCTTGCTCGGCTCATCCAATCAGGATTTCTGGTTCCAATCCCACTGCTGCTGCTCAAACAGGGCCTGAAAATCCACCAAGATGGATCCCGAACTGCTGGTATCAAGATGCAGATTGCCACATCCGTGTTGCATGGGCAGAAGGGGCAGCACTGCCCCAGCACAGGGCGAGACCCTGCTGAGCCCCTGCTTGGATGGCACAGCCCCAGTGTCTGTGGCACGATTTTATCCCCAGGGTCCCATGGGAGGGGACGTGGAGCCCATGGACTACAGACGTTGCTGTAGCAGCCGGATGGCCAGTGCTCGCCATGGAGGAGGCAGAGACTGAATTTGACTGGGCTGCACCTCCCCCATGCGTGGCTAAGAAATGCCAAGCCTTCCCCTCACCTCGAAGTGCTTGGGGAAAATGTGCAGGCACTGCTGGAGCCCAGAACAAAGCTGAGCCTTGGGGCATAAGAAAGCTGAGGGCGAGGTGGCGACCTGCTGGGCTCAACCCCACAGGCACACTGCAGGGTAGACCAACCCCTTCAAGCTCAACAGCTGAGCTCAAAGCCCGTGCTGGCCCTATGTAGATGCACTAGACTCAGTACTCCCACTCCCTGAGCTGTGGCTCCATGTCCCCCCTTACCTTGGATTACAGCGTGGAAGTCGGGTGCCAGCACGTGCTGCAGGTAGGGAGGCTTGGCTTGCTGCAGCACACAGAGTGACCAGACCAGGTCGGTCAGCAGTTGGGGCTCCAGGCTGTCCAGCTGGCCCTGCAGCTCCTCATGGACCTGTCAGAGCCAAAGCCACAGCTCAGCACATCTCTGCAGATGGCCCTGCTTCTGCAGTGCTTCTACTGGCTATTTGCTGATAGAATTCAGGACTGCACTACAGCAGCCTTGCTGCAGGTTCACAGGGTTCACAGTTCTTTTTTTTTGTGTGGTTTTTTGTTTGTTTGCTTTTTGCAATGCCTCAAAAATCAATAGTTTTGCACTTGCTACAAAAACTCCCTTCATGCTGACTGTGATTACTGTTGCAAAGAGTCCAGACCCCACTGCCAACCAGGGATGCTAACCCTATCTCTGTGGCACGAAGGTCACCCTCCACTTGGTCTCATCTCTTCACCCTGGGCTGCAGAAATCTGCCTGCAATGCTCCCTGGCAGAACAGCAGTGAACAGCTCTATGGATGGCAGCCTCCATCCTTCTCAACAGCACTGCCACACCCAAGGCTTGGATGGGCTGGGAGACCTCTGATCTGCTGAGAATGTGTCATCTTATGGCTTCATTACGGAGCTAATTGCAGCAATCAGAGTTCAGGAGGGCACCTGAACAACCACGTGCTGCTTATGTCTGCTGGAAGAGCAAACCTACAGGGGCTTGGTGTTAGCCAGGGGCAAAACAGTTTGGCTATCAGCCAGCACACAGCCACAGGGCATCAGTATGGGTTTTTCAGCCTGGCCTGAGCTCTGGGCTCCCCATTTCCATTTCCTGCACCCACCCGTGCTCCAGGTTATGCCAGGATATGTGCAGCCTTCCCACTGACTCCAAGGAGGAGGAAGGTTGACACAAGAGGGGAAAAGGAGGCAGGTTACCATGTTAAAGAAGTCCTCGCTTCCGCTGGGCTGGAAGTTAAGGCGGGCAAAAGACAGGATGATGCTGCACAGGTGGGCAATGGACAGCTTCTTGGCATTGTCCAGGGCATACTGGAAGACAGAAAGAGCAAAACCAGAGGTTAAGAAATGAGTACTGACAGGAAAAGACTGCAAACATCATCCAAGGAGATGCCCAGACCCATGACAAGGTAGAAACAAGAAGGAAAGGATCTTTCCTTCCCTATCTTTCTCCCTAGGATTTTATCTTGGCACAAGGGAAAGCTGTGAGTGGAAGCAGAGCTCTGTAATATTCCCATTTGCCTGGTACAGGCACAGGTGCAGGCATCAGAACTGGGGCAGAGACTGGGAGCTGCCTGGGGAACGCAGCAGTCTGGAGCAGAGGCTCAGAAAGAGCTGAAGCTGACCCCAGAGCTGTGTGGATTCTGACTGCAATGGAGCATCTCTGGAAAGAGAAGAATTGTTCTGGGTGTCACAGTCATACTGGTACCAGCAGGTGCTACCTAGGCCCTCTGCCTCCTCACCTGAGAGATGGCCTCAAACAGAGGCAGGCTGAGCCACTTGAGGAGGGCGAAGGAACGGATGCAGCGCGTCACCTCGATGGGTGTCATTGCAGAAACATGGGGCTGCAGGTCAGTGGCTATCTTCTGGAAGACCTGGGGCTGGTGGAAATTCAGTTTTCCTTAAAGGAGCAAAAGAAAGTGGCAGCCACTGACACAGAGCTGGTATGAAGCTGTGACTCATGGCCCTGTCCCTCCTCATCCAGCCAGGTCCTGCTGCTCCCACCAGCTCTCAATCCAGCATTCCCAACACTGAGCTGCTTCAGCCCTGCCTGAGCCTGCAAGAGACAGTACTGCCCACAGACTACTGGACTTATCCACCTTGGGGATATTATGGGGGCTGCTGGGCCTCACTGTGTCACAGAAGGACATCCAGCAGGGATCTGGAGGCTGTGATGTGGAACGCCTACCCCTTACTTCCCTTCAAACTCATTCCAGATTTATCAACTGAATAGCAAGATGGTTACATAAACACAATAAGCATGAGCTCCTTCCAAGGCCAGGTCTAGCAGGTTGGTTTCTTTATTATTAAAAAACATCCAACCCATGATAACCACACTGCCCCAGCGTTGGATGGATCTGTTCCCACCACCAGAAACCAGACAGTGAAATGAAGAGCAGCTTCATCCCAGTTTCTGGAACACATGGAAACACACAGAAAGAAGGGAAGAAAAACCAAAGCACCAAGGATGATAACACACGTTATCAGTTAGTGCTGGCTTGTGGCTAACAGAGCTGATTTGCACCAGGTCTGTCACCACCCATATCTGAAGGCTTGGGTCTACCCTGGGGCCAGGAATGCAGTAAAGGTGGCTGTCACTGTGCTGGCTGTCTGCAGCACTTGTACCTAAGGCACCATGCCACTTCTCAAGTGTTAATCATGTTGCCACTGGGACACCTTGGGTGAAAAGAAAACTATTTTAATGCCACTGTCCTGTGTGCTGGAAGGAAAACCAGGGCATACCGTGCCCAAAGGGGCTCAGAGGTGAGAGCAGCCAGGAACAGACCCATACTAAGCACAGTGCTGCCACACAGAGGGCTCTCTGACCTATGCAGGCCCAGCAATGCCCAACTCAAAGGGTCATGATACAACCAAGCTGCTTACCATAGGCGAAAATCAGGTCCATCAGGACGCTGAGGTTGAGCTCTGAGTGCTTCTGAATCAGGTGGTACGACATGGCACGGAGCAGAGGCACGCTGCGCCGGTTCTGGTAGGCCAGAGCCAGCGTGATTTTCCTTATGTCCTCAGGGCTGAACTGCTCAGCAAGCTCCAGAGCCTGGTAAGAAACACTGAGACATAAGAGAGAAAGGCACAAAGCAAACTGCTATGTGGAGCGGGACACTGCTGGCTGAGCCCCTCCAAGGACTGCAGGGTTTCCATACACCCTAACACTGTCACGCAACAACTGATGCAGGAAACGCTGCTGAATCACTGCCTTGCTTCCCACTGTAACTCCTGTTTTCATCTGCCCAACACAGAATGGCCTGGGTTGCAAAGGACCACAGTGCTCATCCAGTTCCAACCCCCTGCTGTGTGCAGGGTCACCAACCACCAGACCAGGCTGCCCAGAGCCACATCCAGCCTGGCCTTGAATGCCTGCAGGGATGGGGCATCCACAGCCTGCTTGGGCAACCTGTTCCAGGGCATCACCTCCCTCTGGGCGAAAATCTTCCTCCTAATATCTAACCTAAACCTCCCTGTCTCAGTTTAAAACCATTCCCCCTTGTCCTGTCACCACCCACCCTCACGAACAGCCATTCCCCCTCCTGTTTATATGCTCCCTTCAAGTACTGGAAGGCCACAATGAGGTCTCCCCGCAGCTTTCTCTTCTCCGAGCTAAACAAGCCCAGTTCCCTCAACCTTTCCTCATAGGAGAGGTGCTCCAGCCCTCCAATCATCTTAGTGGCCCTCCTCTGGACCCGCTCTAAGAGCTCCACGTACTTCAGCCATCTGGAGTTCCAGCTCTGCATAAGCTGACGACCCCACAAAGGCGTCCTGCTTTGCCACGCGCAATGTCTGCAGCATTTATTTATCCCCAGGGTTGAGGGAGAACAACAGTGGGGCCCATGATCTGCAGGGGTTGTTGCTGTGGCAGCTGTTTGGCCGGTCCCCAGCGCGGGGCTGGACAAGGACCGAATTTGACGCAGCTGCAGTCATGGCCCTGTGGCAGTTTCAACCCAAAAGACATTTCCCTACTCCTGGAAGTGACAGAAAGAGGGACCCGCTGGACTTCAGACTTCAGACCCGCTGGACCTCCCTTCAGACTCCTTGCTCACAGCCTGACTTTCACAGAGAGCCAGAGGACGATGCTTTTGGCAGTGACTTTATGCTGCCTCTGCAAGTTACTGCCTGCCAGCTGAGCTAAGGTAATTCTACCACAAAGCTAAGGTAATTCTAGCTGCGAGGCAAAGCACATCAGCCCAGTCCACCTCTGAGCAGCTCACAGGTCTTAGAGCTCCCACGTGCGAGCTCCCCATCTGTGTGGCTCCAAAGAGGAAAACGTTTCTTTTGAGCACCTTTGCACATGGGAAGCAGCCTGCATCCTCTGCAATACAGGCTGGCAGGAACGTGCTGGTGGAGCAGTGCCCACAGAGGATGTCCCTCACACTGCCACTGCCCCCAGGAGATGTCCCACCCAAAGGGAACCGAGCACCCAAGCCCATACCTTGTCCTCTAACCGGTCCATCAGCACTGAGGAGATGTGCCCAACCTTAGCAATCAACATCACCACAGTTCTGGTGCCCTCCAGTTCCGTCCACCGCAGCTCCAGCTTTTTGATGACCTCGTTGAGCAGTTTGCTCTCTTTGTCCTGCTTGACAGCCAAGAACTCTGCCAAGGAGGCGAGCTGGCGGAAGGTGAGCCGCCGCAACCGCCACAGCACCTCGTGCTCCACAGACTGCATCTCCCTGCTGCTGCTCTCCATCCCCAGCAAGTAGAGGCTCTTCAGGAGGCCCACCAAGGTGTTATTCCACACCTGAGATATCTGAGAGGCAAGTAAAAATAATTAAGTAGATTTTTTACCCTTCTCTGGAGGTGCACACACCTGAATTTCCCCATGGGGTGGCCGGAAGATGACCTCAGTGAGCAGTGAAACAAACGAGGTAGAATCTCAGACAGTGATGCTCAGGGCAGGATGGAGCAGGTGGCCTCCAGCAAACAGATTCTTTAACTGCCCTGCCTACCCCAACTCCAGCACTGCGACATCCTAAAACAGCACTCAGGGATGGCTCAGTGCTTGGGTGCAAGAATGACCCTCTCAGGGTAATCCACTAAAGTTACCTGGAAGTGGAAATCCCAAAGCAGGATGCAGCTGAGAAAGCAAGCAGAGCTCCTGGTGCCCCAGCCACGCAGACTGCTCTCCCTGGTCTGACCTCGTGTGCTGCTTCAGCCCAGACCCTAATGTTCAAAGCCTCCAACTTGGTGACACAGGGATGTTACAAGGTGATTTATTTTAGTCACAGAATCACAGAATGGTTGGAAGGGACCTCAAGGATCATGAATCTCCAACCCCCCTGCCACAGGCAGGGCCACCAACCTCCCCATTTAATACCAGACCAGGCTGTCCAGGGCCCCATCCAACCTGATTTTGAACACTTCCAGTCCCTGTGCATCTACACAATGACTTCTCACATCGAGTTAGCTGCACATTGCAGGAACAGCTCTTTGGAGAAAAACAATTGTGTGTGCAGTGATTATATCCCAGCTAGACGTGTTCCTATCCACTTTCCTTTTGGGAGCAAGGCCATGCTGCTCAGCTTCTTGCTTTCCCAGCACAGCAGCTCGGCTCTCCTAGCTCTGGGGTCCAATCCCTCTGCTGACCACAGACACCTGCATCCTTTTTTTGGTGCATGACCTGATGCTGATACATCTCTGCCACCAAGTGCAGAGAAGGTACCAGCTGTGAAAATTCACAAGGGAAAGGAAAAGGCAGCACTCGCTGCTCCAGGCCAGCCTTCCCAGACCCATTCTTTCTCCAAACTGCCTCCATCACAAGAAGGGAACTCACCTGAGAATCCACGATCTCAATAAGCTGCTGAAATCGTTCATCTTGCAGAATGCCCCCTGTTTCCAGGTTTTTTTCCACTGCAAGCCGAGAAAGTCGAGTAACCACCAGCGAAGCTTGGTTGCTATTTAGAGAGTGAAGTTCACCCAGCTGGAAGAGTTCCTGAGGACTTGTGGCTGCCTCAATGAGGTTCAGAATCGCTCTGTGCTCTGAGTTACTGCTTTCTTCCACCTGCTCTTTGACAGGGAATATGTCGGCGTTCCAGGCGGAGGGGACGGAGATGTGGATGGAGGCAAGAGGTGTGTGTGGCAGGGCTCTGGCTGCTGGCAGCTTCCCATTGGGCAGCAGCAGAGTGGCTGGGGCAGCAGCAGGAGCGCAGGTGAAGGTGATGAGGTGCCGCCAGCAGCAGCGCTGCACCAGCCGGGCTGCCATGGCGGGGATCTGAGGAGCTCAGCCCTGCATCTTGGGGGAGGCTGGAGGAAGGAAAGAAAGGCTTTAGGAACAGGAAGGTTCAGGGGGAACGAGGAGAGGCAACAGGCTTAAAGCTGCGAGTTGCAGAAGCATAGAGCATCCCTACGAATATCCCCATAGAATAAAAAATTGAAAGGGATCCACGGTATCACTTTGGTTGGGAGATGCCTCCAAGGTCACCAAGTCCAGCCATCAACTCAGCACTGCCGAGCCTATCACTAAACGACGCCCCTCAGCACCGCATCCACGTGCCCTTTAAATATCCCCAGGGACAGGAGATATTCCTACATCCCGGGGCAGGCAGATCCGACGCTCCACAACGCCGGATCCTTCGTAACGCCCCACCCAAACCTCCCCCGGCGCAACCCGAGACCTGGGCCTCCCCACCCCGTGAGCCGAACCGGCCGAGTTCCGAGCCCAGAGGCTGCGCCGAACCCGCAGCGGCCTCAGAGGCCGTAACCCTTGGGAACCCCCCGAGCCTGGCCTGCACACAGCTCCCCGAGAACTCGAACCCCGCTCCCGGTCACCCCTGGCCGCGGAGCCGCAGCCATCCGCGCTGACCTCGCCCGGCCCCGCCGCACGCCGGCCCGGCAACGATTCGAAGTGCGCATGCGCTCCGGCTCAGTGTGATGACATCATCACAGCGCAGCCATTTTCTATTGGCTGAGCTCTTCGCGTCCCCCGACAGAATCGAGCGCGAAAGAGGAAGCGCTTCCGGTTCGCGGCTGACGGGCGCCGCCATTTTGTGATGGGTGCCGTGCGGAGGGGTCGCGGCTGGGCACGCGGCTCTGGCCGGGTTCGGTTCGGTCCGGTCAGCCGGGCCGCAACCTGGGCTGACTGGGGAGCCCGGGCCCGGCTGCGGGAACGGGGAAACCAAACAGAGCTCGGGGCGGTGCTCTGGCAGCGCTGGGAGGAAGGCAAATCAAAGGAGGTTTATTTGCCGGGCACGCCCCGCTGCTGTTTGCTCAGCCGAGGAGCGACGGGACAAAGGGAAGAGCTTTAATGAAAGGACAAGGCGTTGAAGTTCGGCATCGGGTGTCGCAGCCCTGCGGGGCTCTGCGCCGGGCTGGATGCGGGCACGGGGCTGTGGGAGGAGATTCCTGCTGTGTGCCTCCAGGCGGGCTGTGAGCGCCCTGCCGAACGTTGGGGGGAGGCCTTGCTGCTCACTGCAGCTCCCTGAAAGACCGCGCTGTGGTGGGGGTCGGCCCCTGCTCACAGGCGATAGGGTGAATGGCGAGCGGCCTCACGTTGCGCTAGGGGAGGGTCGGGTTGGGTAACATGAGAAGTTTCTTTCAATGAGCGGTGCTGCGGTGGCACAGGCTGCCCAGGGAGGTGGTGGGGTCACGGTCCCTCGAGGTGTTCCAGAAACACGGAGATGTGGCACTGAGGGACGTGGGCAGTGAGGGGAGCTGGGGTGGGGACTGGGGATCTCAGGGCTCTTTTCCAGCCTTCATGATTCTGTGATTTGCGATCCCTGTAAGGCCTCGTTCGTGCTATGAGTGACAGCTATGAAACAGGAGACCGGGCTGCAACCTCTGTGGGAACCTGACCCTTTACTGAACTATCTCTCAATAAAATGTTTTAAGAGAATTTCCCGTGTTGGGTCATGACTGGCTTCCAGCCACCATCCTCATTCTCTTTCTTGTGAGAACAAAGTGGTTTTGAGCTTGGAGGTGACCCCCAGCAAAACCCTGGCTGTCATGAGGCATCGCATCCCTTCAGCCTCACTGCTCAGCGCTGAATGAACCCAGCGCCCTCAGCTGCTCCTGACCAGTTCTGCCCTGCAGACCCTTCACCACCACATGCCCTGCAGCACGGACAGGGATGTGGGATGAGCCTGGAGTGGGA
>JAPSGF010000215.1:87497-135052 GCA_035772895.1 Perdix hodgsoniae | reverse complement strand
TCCCACTCCAGGCTCATCCCACATCCCTGTCCGTGCTGCAGGGCATGGGGCGCTCTGGTCGAGAGGCCACATGGCCACAAAATGGCCCCCATGGAGCAGACTGGCAGTGCCAGAGTTGGGCTGGAGGGATGGGTTTGACTCCATCCCATTGGGATGAGCTTCCATCCCATTACGGTCTGAATCCCAGGGACAACGGAGGTTCCTGGCACCCCCAGACCCATGGGAGAGCTGCCACTGGGTTCAAGAACTCCTTCCCATCCCTGTCCCCACCCCCATCTGAAGGCTTTTTCACCCACCCACTCCCACAAGCCATCTCCCGTTCAACTCCCCACCATCCCCTCAGCGTTCTGTCCCCAAACCACAGGCTGTGCTCCCAGGTACCCCCCATGCAGCAGCCCTGGTCCCCTCCTGTCCCCTGCAACAGCCCCCCAGGCTCTGAGCCAGCCACGTGGAGTAGCCCTGTATGCTGCCATCTGTTATCAGCCCAAGGCCAACGTGGCATTGGCAGCTGGGATGGAGATGCTGCACGTGGGGCTGCAGTCACCCCATCACGACCCAAAAGCCGCAGGTTTGTGCAACCTCATTCCCATTCTACTGCAGGGTGGCGGGATGGGGGGGCGAAGCATCACACACACAGCACAGCCCTGGAACTGTCTTTATTTCAGCCCCCGGGTCTATGGGACGGGGTCCACGGATGAGATCTGCACGTCCCCTGCTGCAGGATGGATGCGCTCATGGGCTTCAGGACGGTGCCAGCTCCCTGAGGCCAACGGCTCGTGGGGTTGCAGGGCTGTGCCGGCTTCGGGAGCGGGGTTGCCCTGAGCTGCTGGGCTAAAGGATATGAAACGGGGGTGAGCTTCAGCCCCAAAGTGAAGGGGATGCAGGGAGGAAGAAATCATGCAGCCCTCACCGTCTGCCGGCTGCATTCCAGCAGCGACAGCGGCACGTCAGGCAGGAAGGCAAAAACGGAGATCTGGGCCACGCAGTGCTGGACCTGCTGCAGGACGGGGGGATCAGGAGGGAGCAGTGCTGGGAGGGGGTCCCACACCCTGCCCCACACCCACCTGGCCCGGCCGGGCTCTGCATGCAGCACCGCGTGGCGCAGCGGGGCCGGCAGGGCAGGCGGTCTCACGGGCGGTGAGATTGATGGTGAAGTGCATGCCCCAGTCAAACTTCTGCAAGGGAACGACAGCATCTGGCATAGCAAGAAGGCTCCCTCTTTCCCAAAACCCAGCGGGAAACCCGAGCGAAGCTCCTACCGTCCTGGTGACTCCTTGCAGCTTGAGCAGCCTCAGCCCGCTGCCCGCATCGCGCCCGTGTGCCTCCAGCACGGTGCGGGCCAGCTCCCGTGGTGTGGGGGGCAGTGGGGAGGTGGATAATGGGGCGGTGGGCAGCAGCACCCCCAGCAGCAGCACACCCAGCAGCAGCACATCCATGGGGCTTCGCTTCCAGGACAAACACAGGGCTGGACGGCACGCACTGGAAGGGATCGGGTTGCTGCTGTTTTTCTTGGAGAGCCGCAGCGAAGAGAAGATTTGTGGGGTTTGTTCCCATCCTCCTCCCTCGGCAGCTGGAGAGGCGGTGGGAATTAGAAGGGCTTTGCTTTGGGGCTGCACATTTTGCCATGCGTGGGGTGCAGAATCCCAGAAGCACAGGGGTTGGAATGGACTTCTATAGAACCCACCCCCTCTAAAGCAGGTTCCCTAGGGCAGGTCGCACAGGAAAGCACCCAGACGGGCTTTGAACATCGCCAGGGGAGACAACATCCCCTCTGTCTTCTCCAGGCTGAACAGACCTGGGGCTCTCAGCCTTTCCCCATCAGTTTCCTGTCTGCCTGGAACTGGGGAGCCCAGCAATGGGCCCAGTGCTCCAGATGTAGCTTCACCAGGGCAGAGCAGAGGGCAGGAGAACCTCCATTGCCCTGCTGGATACGCTGGGTGCAGTGCACCCCCCAGAGTCCCATCGCAATGCACTCAGGGCGACCATGAGCTGGGGACAACAGTTGTGGTCAATGGTTGGCCAACTGCTGATCAACCACAACACCCAGGTCCTTCCCCACAGAGCTCCTTTCCAGCTCACCCCCAACCTATTCTGACACATGCAGTTATTCCCCCCCAGCTGTAGGACCCCACACTCGCCCTTGCTGAACCTCACCATCCTCCTTTCTGCCCAACTCTCAGCCTGCCCATGTCTCGCTTTCCCAAATGCAGAGAGCAAAACCCCACATGGAGCCCCAGAGTTATTCCAAGTCCCTCTCGCTCTGCTCAGAGCTAGGAGCTGATGCTTGTACAAACAAAGTCTGTTCCCTGCCAGAGCCTGCAGCCAGGCAGCTCCCAGCTGGAAGCCTTCCCACTTCCTTCCAAGCCTCCTGGCAGGGAGGGGATCATGCAAATCCAGGGCTATAAGTGCTGCCCAAAGCCCCCCCCCCTCTCTCCTCCCGCCCAGGAGCAAGGTGAGGATGCCAAGGCAGCTTCATTTCCATTGCAATACTCTTGTTTTGTTTTGTTTTTCCTTTTTAAAGTGTCTTAGCAGCACGGAAACCTCACAATGAATTCACCAAGTGAACCCATCCACTGACGTATGTATACAGAGGAAATACATACTGACAAACCACATTTATAGCCAGATATGCTCATTATATATACCTAAAATATACACAGTACCTGAATATATAGACATCCACATATACACCCAAAGTTAAAATCCCGTGCTGGGAGTCAGCAATGAAGGAGAAGCATGGGTTTGGGTGGGGGGAGACACCAAAGCTCCTGGAAACACAGGGCAGCAGTGAGCCTCCCGCTGCCTGCAGTGGGCGTAGTGTTGAGGGGCTCCCTGCCCTGTGGCTGTGCTGGTGGGCAGGGAGCCGTGGCTCTCACCATTCACATTCATGCAGGGGAATGCTGGAGGGCTGACGCAGGCAAGTGGTGTTTGGTGGGTTTGGTTCTGGGGAGGACCGAGCCAGCAGCAGCAGCTCCCTTCGGATGCAGTGGGTAGGGTTGAAAATAGCAAAGGAAGGGCTGGAAGTGGTGCTGTGCCCACCGCTGTGCCAACGGGACAAGCAGGGACACGGGGCAGCACCTGCAGCCCTGCCACAGTTTGGCCACAGGAAGTTTCCTTGAGTGGCTGCCGTGAAATAAGTACATTGCCAAGACCTTTCCCAGCACAAAAACCCCAAGACGTTGACTTCACACATGCTGGGGAAGTGTGGTTTCCCACCAGCGCCTTGCAGGGATGCTGCTGCAGGTTCCTCTGCTCCCCAGAGGTGAATTGCAGCTGCCTCAACACAGCCACAGACCTCCAGTGCTGTCAGAAATAGAGGCAGTGATCCCTCTCCTCCTCAAAGATCCCGGCCACTCCGTATCAGCTGCCTCTTACATTGCCAAAGCTTATTTTTGGTGACATCTATTGACCATTACGGGGTCTCCTGACAATTAACACCTTGGTTTGCCTCCTCTGTTGAAATCTTAAGGCTGTTGCTTAGTGTGGTTGACATTTGGCATTCTTCCTCCAATGTTTGCTAAAACGCTCCGATGGTTTAACCGACTTTTTCTCCTCCCAGTTTCTCCATCGTGTGGCTCTTGCAGAGAAATTTTCCCCATCTGAGCTGAAGAAAGCATTTGGAGAAGAGTGTGCAGTGGAGCAGTGACTTGTGCAAGAAGCACCCGAACTTGCAGAGCCTGGATATGGTCTGATGGGCCTACATTGGTAGGTTCTGCTTTGGTAGACTGGGTAAGATCTCAACGTGAAACAACCCAAAAAAGACCACTGCTGATCAAACTCTTGGGATACCGGGGTCCTTGCTGCTGACAGAAGGTATACAGGTGTTCTTCAAGTCATGGAAGCAACCGTTCTGTGTCGCTATTAGGAATGTTCCCTCCCAACCCACAACAACACTTCCCGGCGTTGGCCAAAGCACAGCCAACATGGCTCAGTGCTGCTGGGGAGAGGAAGGGTTTGTTCAGCCGTAGGTCTGTGCAGAGGCAAAAGCGGGAGGAGGGCAGCTCCTTGCTCATAGCAGCACATTCACACTCGCATCGTAGTTCAAAAAACGTTGATCCTTCTGGAGCCTCAGCCCAAGAGCCAAGGGTGGGGGTGGTCGTGTCAAGTTTTGTGTGTGTTTGAGCACCTGGAGATGGATCTCTCTGGCTATCAGAGCGGGAAACGCCGGCTGGAGCTCTCCCACGATTGTCGCTTACAAGACAGCTCCTCGCTGCTGCCTCCTCAGATGGTCAGCAGAGGGATGCAGCCCACACCGACCCCCCCCTCGTGGCACACCATGGGGGCCATGAACGTCCAACGGTTGGTCTCCGGGTCGTACATCTCAACCGAGCTGAGGTTGGACTGTCCATCATAACCCCCAACGGCGTAGAGGCGGCCACAGTTTGCAACCAGGGACACGCGGCTCCTCCGGGTGTTCATGGGGACAATCAGATACCACTGGTCTGACACAGAGCTGTACACTTCAGCCATGCTGAGGAAGGCAGAGCCGTCGTAACCCCCGCAGACAAACATCTTGCTTCCAAGTGAGGCTGCTCCGTGACGGCAGCGTTTGTTGAGCATGCTGGCCACCGGGTGCCAGGTGGCCGTGTGTTGGTTGTAGTACTCCACCTACAGACACAGGGATGGCACAGCATCAAGGGGAAGCATCCAACAACGTACACAGAGACATCAGACACTTCTGTCAGCAAAAGGCAAGCCGTGCAGGAAAATGGTGGTATCAGAGAAGCATGGAATCATTTGAGTTGGAAGGGAACTCTAAAGGCCATCACGTCCAGCTCCCCTGCACTGAACAGGGACACCCACAGCTCCATCAGGTGCTCAGAGCCCCGTCCATCCTAACCTTGTCTCTTGATTTCAGATATTCCAACTTCGTAATGCTATTCAACTTCTTTAATGAGTTGGGCGCCACCAGCCACTGCTGTGCAACCTGGAGAAGATTCAGCTCCCTTTGCCTCCTTCCCCATTTATCTGGGTTGTGTTTCAAAGAGGTACAGGAGCCTCAAGCTGCACCAGGGGAGGTTCACGTAGGGTATTAGGGAAATTTTCTTCTCCTAAAGAGTTGTAAAGCAGTGGCACAGGCTGCCCAGGGGGGTGGTAGAGTCACCATCCCTGGAAGTGTTCAAGAAATCTGGAGATGTGGCACTGAGGGCCATGGTCAGTGGGCACGGTGAGGTGGTTTGGTGCTGGACTTAATTTATCTTAAAGCTCTTTTCCAACCTTAATGATTCTATGATTTCTAGGTAGCAAAAGGAAAAGCTACCATTTTCCTCCTGCATGCAAAACGATGTGGGTGCCCCAAAACAGAATCAGCCAAAGCTGTGAGACCCAAAGGATGTGTGCCCAGGTTGTCCTCAAAGATCTCTCTAAGTGAGACCCCCTGCTCTCCCAGGCAGCACGTTGCTGTGGTTACATGAGGAGACAAAAGGAAAGGTTGTGGATGTCCCGGCCCTGAAGGTGTTCAAGGCCAGGTTGGATGGGGCCCTGGGCAGCCTGGTCTAGCATTAAATGGGGAGGTTGGTGGCCCTGCCTGTGGCAGGGGGTTGGAGATTCATGATCCTTGAGGTCCCTTCCAACCCTGGCCATTCTGTGATTCTGTGAGAGGGGAGCAGAGTGGAGCAGAAACCGCCAACCTCTCCCCAGATCCAACACCATTTTGTATCCCCTGTGTTTCTGGAGAGACCATTAGATGGACCCCTCCTGCAAGAACTTCAGCACTGCTTCAAATTCATTCAATTCAGGAATGAGCTGAGACAAGCAGATTTGCAGATCTTGGCTCCGCGTTACTTCAGGCTGCAGACAATCATCTGCACTTGATCTGCTGGGCGAGGTGGAAATAGTTATTGCTGCTCCCTGCAAATCCCTTAATTACAACTTTCTGAGGGCAGCACATGAATGAAAACCCAGTTCAGATACTGCTTCCTGCATTCTCACTCTCAGGCAGATGAGTAAGTTTTGTCTGTCACACACTAAATCCTGCTTCAGGGGATACACAGGGAAGAAGCACTCACACTGCATGAACAGGGAATGGCTGTTTACGAGGGTGGATAGTGATAGGACAAGGGGGAATGGTTTTAAAGTGAGACAGGGGAGGTTTGGGTTAGATATTAGGAGGAAGATTTTCACTCAGATGGTGGTGAAGCACTGGAACAGGTTGCCCAAGGAGGCTGTGGATGCCCCATCCCTGCAGGCATCCAAGGCCAGGCAGGATGTGGCTCTGGGCAGCCTGGGCTGCTGGTTGGTGACCCTGCACATAGCAGGGGGTTGGAACTGGATGAGCACTGTGGTCCTTTTCAACCCAGGCCATCCTGTGATTCTACAGACTTACGCTGTTGAAGATCTGCAGGCCGTCGTGCCCTCCCGACACGTAGATCCTGCCCTCAAACACAGTGACACCAGCAGCGCTGCGGTTGGAGCTCATGGGGGTCACCACTGTCCACCTTGCCAAGAGAGGAGAGAGGTTAGCAGAGCAAGCAGCTGATCCACAGGCTGTCACAGCTCTGCAGGCTTTCTGTACCTCAGCCTTCACTTCTGACTGTATACAAATCACTGCTTTAGTCTGCTTACACCTCCTGCTGGGAGGGATATCGTACAGAATACTTTCCACCTAACTTCCCAACGTTTATTTTATTGACAGGGCTCTATTACATTGCGCACGGCACGCCCTTGGCAGCAGCAGGAGGATAAGCTGTAGGGCACACAGAGCTCTTACTTGTTTGTTTCTGGAGAATAGGATTCCACGGAGTTGAGCGAGGAGTTTCCATCGTATCCGCCGCACACGTAGATCTGCCCGTCCAGCACCACCGTCCCCATCGCACTGCAACAAGCAGCAGAACCACCAGATGGTTTGGCATGGCCTTACAGTCTACAGTGTGCCAAATCCAGCCAGTCTGCCTCATCTGCTGTCTACAATCACCAGCTTTACAATGCTGGGTCTTCTGAGGGTACTGATTTGGGGTTTGAACTAGATGGGGCTTAAGGTCTCTGTCCCTGGAGGTGCACAAGAACGGTGGAGATGTGGCACTGAGGGATGTGGTCAGTGGGCATGGTGGGGTTAGGCTGGGAGGTGGATTTGGTGTTATATGACTCTTTTCTGCAGCCAGAGGAACTGCCACACAGCCTCAGGACACACAGGAGGTGCTGTCAGATGTACGGCTGGTTCAGTGAAGGTGCCTGACCCCATTGGAACAACATCACACAACACCTTCTAAGTTGCCTATTTGGGTCCAAACGGCTACCAAATGGGATGCTTCAAGTAAGAGGCTAGAATCCCACTTCTGAAAATGAAGTCAAAAAACCTCTTTCTAGAACCTTGGAAACACAATTCTCAAGGGCAGAACCTCAGCACTACTTCAAGAGACAAGGGATTTGTACAGCAGCTGAGATTTTCCAGGCTGGATGTGGCTCTGGGCAGCCTGGGCTGCTGGTTGGCGACCCTGCACACAGCAGGGAGGTTGAAATTAGATGAGCATTGTGGTCCTTTTCAACCCAGGCCATTCTATGGTTCTATGATTTTCCCCTGCACGAGGGCATCTGACACCCGTTCTGCTCTCATTGTGGGAAAAGCTCCCAGGAGCCTCAGTGCTATGGAAAAACTGATCTTTTCTACTACAAATAATAAATGTGGGTGATCTCACAGGATGGAAACGGTTCTAGGAATTTAGATGAACTCTGCCTCTGAGCCAGACATGAAGCTTTGGTTAAGAACCACAACAGCCAGGACTTGTTCCTGTGACACGCTCATGTGAAGCAGTGTGGCACCAGCTGTCACAGGGATGCCACCACCGAGAGCCTTGTGCCTCAGATTTCCCATACTCAGCCTCTTGCAGTGCACTCTTCCCAAGCAATCCACATCTCAGACCACAACAAACAAACCAGACCAACCATGATGATAAATAAGCACTGCAAAGCTTGCAGAACAGGGAGCAATTTAGCAGCTCTCAGTGACCGGGCATGAGTGTGAAGAAAACCACAGCAAAACCCATGGAAGCCAGGACTATGTTTAAACATGGAAGCAGCCACCGTGTTGTGGTGGGGAGGACAATAATCACACAGCTTAGTAGGTGGGTTATCAAAATAACACAGGCTGTGTTCCCAAACCCAACCACAAAATGATCCCTAGGGTGGTCATGTACTGTGGCAGCTCTGGTCAAAGCCAAACACCTTTTGCTTAGCTGTAAATGCCTGTGTCTGGGCTATCGAAATCTTCCTCTCTTTCTCAGCTATGATTCTCTTGTGCTTTCTGGTAGGGAAAGACAATCCTAGATTTAAAACCAAAAAAACAGGTTTATTCTTACTCTTAGCAGTGGAGAATTTCCTACGCTGTGCTCACCAGTGCTTTATCTACCATCTGCTATCACAGTATGAAGAAATGGAGCTCTGACTCCTTTCCTTGGGACTCGAGTTCAAATCCTTACAGAATGTTAACACACACTTTTGACTTCACTCCTATATGTCATCAGAACTGAAAGACCTCTGTAGTGAACGGCTCACATTAATTACTGCTCAGCTGCTTTTTACTTGCCAATCAATTTCCCTGTACATCAATGCTGTATTGCTGAGCTGATGAAAGTTGTCCCCTCTTACCAGCAAGAATCAGCACAAGAATCAGACCAAGATGTGGTCAAGAAAACTTCTCCTGCTTCCCTATCACTCCATTCCTCTACTCCTCTTTTATTTTTTTGCTCTGTCCCCATGCAAGGACCCCTCATTTGGCACCCACCATCACTCCCCAGCCTTCCTACAACCTCACTTTTATCCCTCCAGCTCCAAGCTACACATTCAGCGAGCCCGTATACCTTCGTTTGCTGTTCATGCTTTCCACTTTGGACCAGGAATCCATCTCAGGGTTGTACACCTCCACAGTGCTCAGCCTCAGCTGCCCGTCGTACCCCCCGATGGCGTAGAGCAGCCCATTCACCACGGCCACACCAACACGGCTCCGCGCCGTCGTCATCGGCTGGCACTTCTCCCAACGGTTGGCAATGGGGTCAAAGACTTCCACCACGTTCAGAGAGTCACCTGCATAAAAATTTGCTACTCAAATTAAAAGGGGGGGGGGACCACCCATTCGTCGGCCTCTGCAGCACGGTGGTAGCGAGCTGTTGGGGAAAATTCAGCTGTGCTCTGCGATGCCAAAAGGACTGCAGTGGTGCAAACCCTGCCTGCTCTGTGCAACAAGGCTTGATCAGTCCCAGGTTGAACAAGTGGGGCCTACTGTAGCCTCGAAGGGGCAGCAGAGACCTACATTATGCCACACCCATTGGTGTTTCTGCTTTCTGGAAGTACAGCTTCCCCTTAAGTCACCCGCGTTGTGGTGCGAAGGATGAATGGCCATCCCATAAGGAAGTGCCCAGCACGGACCCATTACACAGATCCTACCTCAGGGAGCCATTCTTTGGCAGATCTTTAAAACCCCAGTGGACATTTCCCAAGCAGATTGTTTAATATTTTCTGCCCCTTATCATAATAGGAGTGGTGTCACACAAGTGCATTGTGTCTGCAGCTGTGATCCTGCAATCTCATCAGCTTCAGCCTAGTATTTCCAAGTTCTACAAGTTGTAAGGGGCATGGACAACCTTCTCAATACATTGGTTCTTTGAGATACACCAGAACAGCTGTCCTAAGCCTGACAAAGACTGAATTTCTAGAGGAAGATGTTAAACTGTAAGTACAGCTAGCTTGAGCATTACAGGCCAGAGACTGCAGAGCAAGGAGAAAACTCTCCAATGCTTCATGTGAGGTTGGATATTAGGAAAAAATTCTTCTTGAAAAGAGTGGGCAGGCATTGGAACAGGTTGGCCAAGGAAGTGGTGGGGCTTCCATCCCTGGAGCTGTTCCAGAACTGTGGAGATGTGGCACTGAGGGATGTGGTCAGTGGACACGGTGGGGATGGGCTGGGGTTGGACTTAGAGATATCAGGTATCTTTTCCAGTGTTAACAATCCTATGTTTGTATGAGGGCAAAATGGGATCTTCATGATTCCATAGTCCTACTCAGCAAACTACATAACTCTCTTCAGCGTGGGGAGAGGATGTGCAAGGTACCTGCTGAGTTAAGTCCTCCAACAGCATAAATCAGTCCTGCAATTGATGTACAGCACCGAGGACGGGTCTTGAATCCTGGGAGGTGCGGTCGACGCTCTGGCATGAGGTGATAATCTTTTGCTTCATCCACTAGATCTCTGAAACCAAAGTGAGATATTTAAAGAGTTTGGTGGATCCTGGTTCCCCCTGTGATGAAAACCGACTGTCTTAACTCAGATTTAGGCAACTGATTTTCTGCTACCACAGCCAATTCTTTCGGAGTACGCCATAGCCCTGCTGCCAGATTAAAAATGGGGAGAGTGCTTTGCATTTTGCTATGTGAGGTAGGTGTTCTGTCTCACATTAGGAAAGATTTCTTCTCTGAAAGAGTGGTAATGCATGGCACAGGCTGCCCAGGGACGTGGTGTGGTCACTATCCCTGGAGGTTCAAGAACTGTGGAGATGTGGAGATGTGTTCCAGTGAACGTGGTGGAGATGGGTCAGTGGTTGGATGTGGGAATCTCAGAGGTCTTATTCAACCTACGTGATTCTACAGAGAGAATTTCAGACTCTGCGACTGCTAAAGCACACTCCTGCTACCTCTGCTGATGTGCCACCATCCACCCTAAGGTCCTCTGACCCCATGTCCAGGCCTCACCTGCATTTGTGGCAGCAGCGCACCAGGTCGTCTTGTTGCACTCTGTCAGTGAGAAACTGAGGCCGACAAAGGGGCAGGCGGATTTTGGAGAGGAGCTCAGGCAGGAACAGCTCTCTCTGGTCTCGTTCATAGCGTATCCATGCTAGTGCAGCTTCAAACACCTGCCAGAATAGAGGCAAGGGAAGTTGAAGTTGGTTTTGTTTGTTGCTTTTTTTCTCAAGTTCTTCCTGCTGCCAGTTGTCTGATGGAAAAGAAACCACGTATTGACAAGGATCTTCTCCTCATCTCAGATGACAATTTAAACAGAGAACGCTGATGCTCTATGCTGCACCACAGAACTCTCCTGCAGCATGGCTTTGGCACTGCCTGCCCTGCCTTGCCTTAGTCTGCAGTAACAGCTATCTACCCCTGTGAAACACCAAGCTGGTCTCTCTAGGCTCCCTCCACAATCACTGGAGACACAGATCTCATCCTAATACCGTTCGTCTGCCCTGTTTTGGATGGCTACTTTGCAGTAAGATACATTGTGTTCCTGACTTGAGATTACAAAGGGAGCCTGTTTTCCTGGTTCACAGGACTCTCTCAGTTAAAACCTGAGCTGGGTCGTCTGCTGGGCCACTTCAAACAGATCCATTAAAGAAGCCCTCTCTTATCCTACATGGAGGCAGTGGCAGGACTGCTTTTTAGTCACCTCCTCCTCAGGAGCAGGGCAGGTTTTCTGGCTCAAGGACAGGCTCTGTTTCTCCTACACTGACAGATTCTCAACGATGCTGAAACATCCCAGAGTGGCTCAGCCTGTCCAGAGGAGCTTCTTGATGGCAAATTCAGTGGAATATTCACTATAAAATGCTCCAGAGAAATCCTGGGCTAGAAGGAGGCTCCTTTCGCCTATACCCTCAGCCTCATCATCCAAGGAAACGAGTGGCTCTGCTGAGAGCTGTACCCACACACATACCTGCTCTTCAGACTTCACGTTGAGCTCATCCCGAGAGACGAGCTCCAGGACGTCCTCAAAAGGCAGTGCCAGGAACTCCTCAGACATGGACACCTCCACGAAGTGCTGGTGAATGAAGCTGTTGGCAGCATCGTAGAGCACAGCGCACATCATCGTCTCCGCAAACTGCCGCACGCCCAGGCAGTTCTTTGGGTGAAGCCTGGCAAGGGGAGGGAGAGCAAAAGTAATGTCAGTTGAACAGAAGGATGACAAAATGGCAAATGGGTTCAAGGCAGCATTGCAAGCAGACCCAAAGGATGGAAACCACGACCTAAAATCTCCCTTTAAAACTGCCAAGCAGCACTGGGCTGGGTTGGGCACTGGGACTGAGCACTGCTGGCTCTGCTCCTAAGGTCACGGGTTGTCAGTTTGGGGGAAGTGTGAGGCCATGCCCAACAATCCCTCTCCCACATCTCTGCCTCCTAGGTTGTGTACCTCTGTAACTCCAGGGTTGGACAAAGCTGCACTTGAGCACACAGCACAAAAAGTGTAACCAGGTATTGATTGTAGGTATGCATACAACAGAACAGCACCTGTTACATCCTCTTAAAGCCATTTCCTAATGTGAAGGAGGTTTTCTCATCAGAGATGCCTTAACAGCTGGAAATAGCACGGTGAGAAGCACTGCTACAGTTTGATGCAAAAACAGCTCCATAGAGCTGTTCAGCAGCAAAAAAAATCAACTGGAAAAGGTGATACAAGCAGGTGCTCTACAGAGGCAGCAATGTGACATGGACACTTCTATCTCAACGAGGAGCCCTGCCCAGCACTGGCATGTCATTGCTCAAGAAGAGCCACCAGTCGTGATGGCTTTGTGGCACTGATCAACAGATACTGAAGTACATGCTGTTCAAGTGGGGAAACATTTGGGCCCAGTTATTGGCAGTGGTGTCCAGATGCAGGCAAGTATGTGAAACCACTTGTACTCACCCTGATTTAAATTACTGCCCCAAAAGCAATGCACAGTGCTGATGGAGGAGAACTTGCAGACCAGGATGACCCTCAAAGCTCACACAGCTACTTTACAAAGCTCTGCCTCTTGCATTCCCACGCACCCCAATCTATGCAGGTCCAAAGCTCACGCTTTTGCATTCCTCTCTGACACTTTAATTACTCTGGACCCAGATTACACTTACGCAGACCCTCAGGCTGGGATCACACAGTTTTTATGTGGAGGGCAGAGTGCATCTCACAGCAGCATTCATTCTAGCTCTGCCCCTGGGAAGTGAGACAACAGCCAGAGAGCATGTGAAAATATCCCAGTCATGTTCCCACATAAGGAGAACTTGCAGTGCATGCTCCAGCTCTTCTGAATGGACAGAGTACACCAGTTTTCTTGTTACTGAGTGACAGCCAAGCACTCAAAGCCAGGACTTAACTCAGAATACTCCACTGCTCCAGATCTGGGAGAAGCGTGGCAGCCAAACTTCTGGCAAACCAAACAACCTGGATTAGCTTAGATCTAGATCTAGCCACCTAAAGCTAGCAGGGGCTCCTAAATCAACACTACCCACCTCTTTCCAACTTTGTCACATCCTCAAGTAAAATGGTTTTGAAAAAAAAAACACTCCATAATCTCATATAACCTCATTTTAAACAAACAGAAACTCAGGATTCGCACGGAACATCCTGAAACAAAGGAAACAATTTTTTCTCCTCAATCCATAGTTTTCATTCTATTTAGAAGTGATGTAACAACTAGAGGAGACACTGCATTCAGTATATGTGTTTAATCTCCCACCATGGAATACAAAGAGCAGCTGCAGAGAAAACAGGCTGAGGAGCAAGGGGGAAGCAAAGCACATCAGGTTCCTGGCACAGCCTGAAGCTGTGTGGTATGTTTCCAAGGAATAACCCTGCTTTTTGCTTTCCAGATCATGCTGCTGGAATGATCTTACAGCCAAACATCAGCTAGAGGACTGGAAAAACTGGAATCAATTAACTCTGCCACTGCTTCCTATCCAACTCTGGGTCTGTTTGTTCCTCCCCTCCCATACAGTCAGAAGCAGGAAGGGGAACTGCTGGGAGGATGGGTTTGTTAATGGAGAGGCAGCATTGTGCTGTGTACCTGGCTAACCCTGAACAAGGGAAGTGTTCACTCAGTTTTGCTGCAGATAATAATCCCCACAGTTGGCCAAGGCCTTATACTGTCCCCATCTTGCAAACATACTGTCCCCATCTTGCAAACAGTGTATTTTATAGACAAGAAGAACAGTGAGCCTCAGGAGATGGAGACCTTCTTCTCATGTTGGCTTAACCCAAACGACTCCTACTGCAGAAGACAAGCAGTGAGCACGTTAACTGGCAGCCCCTTACCTCTCTCTGAGGAAGGTGCAGCAGGCATCCTTGATGTTCTGCAGCTGCAGGAAGCTGGCTCCCATCAGCAAAGACTGCACGTTCTGCTGATCAATCGCCAGGTGTCCGTTGTAGGCAAAGTTGATCAGAGCCTCAAGTGCGCTGAACAACGGGGAGAAAGAGTGGGAAATCTACTGAATTCCATTAACCTGAAACAGGGCACTGCTAACAGAATCATAAAATGGCCTGGGTTGAAAAGTACCACAGTGCTCATCTAGTTTCAACCCCCCTGCTGTGTGCAGGGTCACCAACCAGCAGCCCAGGCTGCCCAGAGCCACATCCAGCCTGGCCTTGAATGCCTGCAGGGATGGGGCATCCACAGCCTCCTTGAAAATCCCTCCAGAAAATCCTTCCTAGTGCAGTTCATGGAGGGCAGGCTTTCAAGCCTTGCACACACAACACTAAGTCCTGCAAAGGACTCATTAACCTGCACAGGTGCCTGTGGAATTTACCTGGGGTCCATCCCCTGCATGACAATCTCATCCTGCTTGCACTCCATCATGTCATTGGTGAACATGGCATGGAAGTAGGGGATGGAAGCTGCCAGCACGATCCGGTGAGCGCTGAATTTATGGTCCCCCACCTAAAAGGAGAGGAAAAAACGTAGGAGAGAAGGTCAGCACCATCCACTACCAATCACACAGTCCAGATGATTCCCTGTTGCACAGCTCTGCCAGCCCGAGGGCTGAAAGACAATTTCAGTCTGCAAAGAACACTCTACGTCTTTTGAACTTCTGAATTTGGTTTCCAGTCTACTAATAACCACTGTGATGGCCTTACAGTTCCAGAGACAGAAAGCCAGTCACCTTTACCAGAACCTCATCTCCCTTCAGCCTACATAGGATCTGCTGCACCAGCTCACATTTATATCCTCTAAAAGCCTTCATGGAGAGAGGTTTGGAAGGAAGGAGAGGTTCTTGCATCTCCAATTCCAATTCTCACTGCAGATGCTGAAAAGATTTTACTCACTGCAAAATTACACCAATCTTTGCTCTGATGACTCCTCTTCATTAGGTCAGAGTTGTTATTTTTTCCCTAATTTTCACACTAACCTGACTCAGGCTAGTCTACACCTATCTGAGCTTGTACAGAACTGCCTTTTTCTCCTACTTCAGCAAGGTTTTCCCTTTTGAGCTTTGTTTCAGCAGGACAAACAAGCTGGCGCAGTGGGTGCTCTGCTCTCCAGGTCAGCCAAGAACCCTTCTGTTCTCCTATGCACCTCACTGCAAAAAACTTTGCTGTCCTTTCACGTCCAGGCAGCTTATTAGCAGAAATGTTATTTGTGTTTGGGGTTTTATGCTTAAATCAAACCCAGTGCCTTGTGTGTTCCTTTAAGCCCAGATCTACTGCACTCTGTAAATATGACTTCCTGGGAGTTTAGAAAGCAGAATCCCCAGCATTCAAAAAAAAAAAAAAAAAGAAAGAGGAACTGAGCACTGCACAACACGTGTAGGCAAGAGATGGGACTTTCCCCTTCTCTCCCTGCTCTGCTAACTCCCTGCTAACAACCCTACAGGAGGTGAACATGGCAACTGACTATGATGCAGAAAGAGGCAGGAATGAGATGGCTTTTTGGCTTGGCAAATGAAGATGGTGTTCCTCAGGAGGGAGGGAGGAATCAGCTCTAATAGAGCTAGAGCAGCAAGGGCTGCACCACAGCATGGCTCCAGCCCCACTGCAGCACTGATGTTGGGTTAGCAGGGCTCTGAAGTTCTGGATGGGTTTGGATGAGAGCTCCCAGCTGAGCAGTGCAGGATGTGCCTGAGCAACCACTGAAGGGTGCAAGAAGAACATCTGAATCAAATCTCACTTCTACACAAACACAATCTGTGACAAACTTTATCCTCCGTGCAATTACAACTGATTGTAGCAATGCTTGAGCATCTGTGCAGAGCTGTGCTCTCCAAGCAAATCCCTGCGCTCCGATCCCAAGGCACAACTTTGGGGATGTGCAGCCACAGTTCCACCCCACGATGCAATGCCTCCCTAGAAATAATGCAGCTGGTTATTGCAGAAACCATCACTTACAGTCACACAGCAAGATTCCAGCTGGGTTAATGAGGGCTGTATCATCACAGAGAAGAAATACCTCATCCTGGGCAGCACCACCCATCCACTCGGCAGCTCCCAGAGACAGGCGTGTTCCCTGGTTGGGTTTCATCCTTCTTTAAGGAAAGGGTTTCACCCTATGGAATGTTCCATTTAACAGAGTGAGAACACTGGAATGATCCTGCACCATCAAGGCGGGCTGTGAGCTCATCAGAGCTGGCTGTAATTGCTGCAAGAGAAACCTCGTGTCCCCACACAGAGCTGAGCCCTGCATCCCCATCCACACTTCCCTCGTGCTGACTTTGTGGGTCAGGGAAATAAAACAGAAACAAGCTGTGTGAAAAAGGGAATCATTTTTGCTGTCTTAGCAGGGGAAAGGGAGGATGGCAGCTCTGTGGCTGCATCAGCAAACAGCTGGGCCAACTGCGTGCTGCCATCGCCACCAGCCCAGAGGTGCTGTGCAAGATAAGACTTGCAATCCTGTTTTATTTATTATTTTTTTTTAACTTGCTCATGCAATGATAGGAGGCCCTCGAGGAGATTTATGAGCAGGGATCTCCAGTCCAGAATCCATCATTATGTTCGTACCATCGGCGCTTAATGACAAGTCCTGAAGGAACAGCTCAACTTCTCGCTGCAGGCAAATGGCAATACCTGTTTTTCCTGTACGGGGTGAAAAATACTTCTGAGGATGAACACAGCCCATGCCTTCTCAGTTCATGCTTGCCTCTTATGATTCAGAAAGTGCTTCCCATCTCCTAACACAAGCCATCTCCCTCCCCTCTGAACACAGAAGCGTGCTCTCCTACATGCATGTCCACCCGATGGAATCACACTGCAGTTTGATGGCAATCTGTGCTCTCCTTGCCTCTTCCTTTCATAGAATCACTGAATAACCCGAGTTGGAAAGGACCCATACGGATCATCAAGTCCAACTTCTGTGCACCAGCAGGTTTCCATTTGCTCTAAATCCATCACAGCCTTGCCTGCACCAGCAGAACATTAAAAAAAAAAAAAAGCAAAAAAGGCTCTCTTGGATTCAGTAACCCCATTCCTGTCATTGCCAAGCACTCGTGCAGCAGAGGGATTGTCTGTTCAGTTCTTGTTTTGATTTTACAGAGCAGCTCTGCCTCGGCTGCCTTTGGAGCTGACCGCCCTTTCCGTTCAAAGGAACAGTTTTCCTTTTAGTTTTGTGTTTCCATACAGCTGCACACGCTCCAGAGGACAACAAACCCTTTCCAAAAGGCAGCGTGGTGCCAAGGGACAGCTGGCACCCCCTGCAGCAGCACTCCCTTCTGCTAACAGGGTCTCTTTGCCTACCTAATGGCACAGACCAACCGCTGAGACACTTCTGTATGGCAGGCTGGCACACAGCATTCAGCTTCCCTCACTCTGCAGCATCACGGGACGGGCATCTAAAGCAGGATCTCAGTGGGGAGCTTCAGCTCTGAGCTGAATGGAGAAGCTCTCATTGGCAGTAACAGATCGTTTTGTGGCAGCACCTGTGATGGGGTTGGGAATTGAGCATTCCTGTTGAAGTAATCACAAAATACTGCATTTGTCTGTTGGCTTTTTAGTGCTGGCATCAGTTGACCAAAGAAAAGCAAGTCTACCTGGACTTCTGCAAGGCCTTCGACACAGCCCCACACAACTAAATTGGAGAGATGTGAGTTGGAAGGGTGGACTAGTCAGTGGATAAAGAGTTGCCATGGCTGCAGCCATAGAGCTGTGGTCATTGGCTCTGCATCCAGATGGAGGGCAGTCACGAGTGGCATCCCCAAAAGGTTCATCTTGGTACCAGTGCTCCTCAACATCTTTATTAATGACATAAACGAAGGGATCGAGTGCACCCTCAGCAAGTTTGCAAACAATACAAAGTTGAGTGGTGAAGTTGAGGTGATAAGAAGGGAGGGATGCCATCCAGAGGGACCTGCACAGCCTTGAGAAGTGGATGCACATCGACTTCATGAGGTTCAACAAGGCCAAGTGCAGGGTGTTGGGTCAGAGCTCTGAGTACAGACTGGGAGAAGAACTTCCTGAGTTCTGAGCACTGAGAGCGCTGCATCCAGGCAACCCAGAGAGCTGTGGGTGCCCCATCCCTGGAGGTGCTCAGGGCCAAGCTGGAAGGGGCCCTGAGCAGCCTGAGTTGATGTGAGGCAACCAGCCCACAGCACGGGTTGGAATGAGATGATCTCTAAGGTCCCTTCCAACCCAAGCCACTCTGCCATCCTAAGAGATGCTCTCACTCCTACAATACAAAAGAACCAGGGCCTTTCTTTTAAGGCAAAATACACTGCTTTATGCATTGGCAGCATGTAGTTCTGTTGAACAGAACTGCTGCTTGCAAAGCATCCTTCTAACCACAGATACAACAGAACTCCCTTTCTCTAGCTGATTAACAGAAGGCGTGTTCTCCCTTACATTCCCATGAAATCCTAACTAGTGCCAGGGCACAATGAAGCTTTCTCCATTAAAAAATGGTGTAGGTGTACTAAAGGCACCTATTGTTTTTGTGACAATACGCTGCAGAGCTGAGATGTCTTCTCCTGAGCCCTCCGCAGCAAAGATCATTTTAAGATCATGGCACTCCAGACTCAGGGAGGACATTGTAGGAGTTCAGCTGGTGGCTTTCTGGTAGGGGAAGTAAATGAAAGCAGTGCAAGCATGCTGTGAAATCAGCTTGCTTGCTATGCACGAGGAAGCCAAGCACAAAGCTCAGCTCAGAAACGCGTGGTTTCTGCGAACGCTTCAGGTTTAATGTCTACACGGAGTGCTAAAAATATTTGTCTTCATATAAGGGAATAGAGCCCAGAGCAGCTGAGACGTGGGGACAGAAGAGAGAAAACGACTCCAGCTGTAATCCAAAGCAGCTCCTTACTTCTGCAGAACAAGATTTCCTTAAGATCCTTACTGTGAAGGTCTCATGTGCATAAAAGATTATCTGGTTTTAAATGGAGCAGCTCCTATTAGAGAGCTACTCTCTGCCCCTGGGCTCGTTCTGCTTGGTGATCCCAGCAGTGTGCCTGCACATGTGCAGAGCAACAAGGGCTCCATGGACCCTGCTGGAAACCAAACCCTTAATGCAGGGCTCTGATAAAACAGTTGGCTTGGTAAAAAGCTCACTGATTTCTCCCAGTAAGATAAAACCAATGGTGGTGTTGGTAGTGGAAATAACACTCAAAGCTCAAAGCCTTGCTTTGAAAAAAAAAATACTAAGTGTGAAATGCTTCGGGTGTAAAGAGCTCCAGAGAGAACCCGAATGGCAGCACAGTCTGAAAATAACCCCAAGATCTCCTGAGAAACTGCTCTGTATTCACCCCCAAGGGAAAAGAAGGGATAGGAACAGAAATCCAACCTCCTCAGATGCATCCAAAAACCCACAGTAAGTGACTGCAGTCACATCCAACCAGCTCAGCAGGTGACACCTGGAGATGTGCCCATGGGCAGAGGTGGCAAGCCAAGCCTTAACCCATCTCTAAAGGTGAACAAGTGTTGTCACCCCCAGGTGACAAAGCCTTGGGACCCGGGATGATGCAGGAGGGAAGCTTCCATTCTGCATGTGCTCGGAGCGCTTAGTGCTTGGCACTTCTTCATCACCAGCACACCCACAATCAGCTCTGCAGTAACACCAACACAGGATGAGGAGAGACACACAAATCCCACGTGCACGGCAGAGGATTTTCAGCAGTAGCACCAGCACAAACTGCCAACAGCTGTGTTGAGACAGAGTCCAGGAGTCCCCAGACCTGGATCCCCAAAGAATGGAGCAATAGCAGAAATCTGGCCTTAGTAAGCAAAGTCCTGCTTTCACCAAAGGAAAATTAACAGTGGCCACAGCATAAGGTGTGCCTCTGTTTTCTCCCTCTGTTTGTTTCTTCCAAATCATCCTAAAATTATCCTTTATGTAAACACTTGAGCTGCTTCAGGGTGCTGCCAAATGGAGACTGAAAGGGCAGATGCTTGCATGGAGCATCTGTACAAGGAGCTGACTTGCAGCTACTGAGAAGGCAGGAAAGAGAAAGGCTTCTCCAGTCTGTAATCTCAGCCATCCACACGGGGTAGGAGCTTTGGCTCTGGGTGGTGCACACTTCCTAAGCCTTGAGGAAGACACGTGGCTCAGTTTTTGCCCAGTGACGCTTTGCTTTCACATGGGCAACCAGGAGCAGATTTCCCAAGGCTGAGCTGGAATAATCAGAGATCTGACAGAGCCAGACACATCAGCACTTCTTCCTCATAATCACGTCTAAACCACGCTGCCCGATGCTGCTGAGGCTTCTACAGTGCAACACAAACAGTGGCAGTGTGGTTTCTGAGAAAGGAGAACCAATTCCACACCTCCATCTGGATGAACGAATGCTCATCTTGCTTAACAAGGGGAAATGATTACAACGACCAAGCAGGAGCACCAATGATTCCTAATAACGTTAAGCCCATTTGTACAGCAAACACTTCTCTTGCTGAGAGAATGGTTGAGCCCACACTGATAGCAGTAAAGAAGCCACCAAAAAACAGAGCCATGCCACAAAAGCACTGCTGGTTCCTGTTTCAGCTGTGAGCTGGGATGGCAGTCACACCCCGAACCCAGTTGCTGGCCCACAGCAATGCTGGGCAGGTGTTTTTCTTTCTTAAGCCAATGGTTTAGAAGAAGCAGAGTGAAAATAAGGCAACAGACCCACGTGCACTGGGATCCACTGCAGGCTCTTCCAGGTACCAACCTGAAATGCTGCTGCATCCTATCCCTATTTGGGTTCAGTATTCTGCCCCTGCCAGACGATTCCCTTTGCAGGCTCCTATGCAGGATTCAGCTTCCTCATCCGATGCAGAACGCGTTCCTGAACAAGGTCAAGGCAAAGCAGCTTTTACGTCAGCTGTGCCCAGCAAACTGATTCTAAGACACTTCCGAAGTTCAGCTAAGAATAATTAGCCTCCCAACACGCAGCAGTGCGTGCTGAGCAAGCTGGAGGAGACACCTTGTACTGAGCAATGGCTTGGCTCTCATACAGCAGCAGCACTAATTCAATTGCTATGGAACGCACTGGCCAGGGCTGAGCAATGTGATTGAAAGAGAGAGAGGGAGAAGCAGAAAATTTTGACATGATGGCTCAGAACAGCCCGAGCTATCCAACTAATGGAGGATTCTGAGGCCATGGTGTACAGGGAAAGCTGGACTGGTATTCAGACCAATGTGGAAATACACCGCCAGCTCTCTGTTGTGTGTTGTTGGGATGTTTCCTGGCTATAATTACAAATTATCCTGGTGGTGGAAAAAATTAAGACTCGTTTTAAGGAAGACAGAGGAGTGCTGTTAAATAGATTTTAAGCTTTTGCAGAAATGAAAGGCATCACACCCTGCCCAGACAACGACAGTTGACTTGAGAAAACGTAACATGAAAAAAGAGTGGGGCCAACATGGTGCCCTAAGCCATCAAGCTGCTCAGCACAGCAACAACATGCATTCTAACAGCTGCACTGGAGATCTTTTTAAGCCAGATTTTAATTGTTCTTTACATTTCCCACTCTGCAAGGGAAGACATAAAGAGAAGACAAACCAAAAAACAGCACTTTCTGAGATGGTAAACCTACAGATATGAAAACTATTTCCATTGACTTTTGCAGAACAACACTGGGGTGTTATCTGAGATATTCCAGGACCGTGACACTCTTTCTTGTCCACCTCTGGTTGAAGCAAAGCAGATCGACTGAGTGAGAGAAACCTGCTCTGGGGCAGCCATAGCCTCACCATGCTGCTGCAGGGAATCACAGAATCATGAAGGTAGGAAAAAAACACTGAGATCACCAAGTCCAACCCCATCCCACTCCACCATTTCCACTCACCACGTCCTTCAGTGCCACATCTCCACTGTTCTGGAACACCTCCAGGGATGGTGACACCACCACCTCCCTGGGCAGCCTGTGCCAGTGTCCAACCACTCTTTTTGAGAAGTGCTTCCTAATACCCAAGCTGACCATCTCGAGTACCTCTTGATGTCATCACCTCTCATCCTATCCTGGCTCTCACCTACCCCCCTTCCTGGTTCCAAAAATGATGGGGGATGGGGATTGCTGCTTCCATATTGCCAGCACCAAAGTATCTGGAGAAGGCCTGCAGCTGCCTCTCCTCCTCTCCAAAATGGGGGCTCTCAGCTCCTCCTCCTTCCCACCGAAGAGTATTGGGGGATAGGGGAAAATGGTAAGTCCCCCCTTTCTTTGGCTTAAAGCAGGGGATCCTTTTCCCCAGCAGAAAGACGTGGGAGGCCCCTCAGCTCTGCCTTCTTCTCACCTAAAGGAGGGACCCTCAGCTCCCCTCTTCAGCCCCCTAAAATTCAGGCCCCCAGCTCCTTCCTTCCTTGATGGAAAAGGGATATCCCTGATTGTAATACTTCTCACCACCAAAACAGCCAAGGAGGCCGCTCAGCTCCCCCATAAACAGAATCCCTCAGCATCCCCCTTATCCCTCCAAGCTTCTTCCCCCATCCTGGAGTCCTCAGCTCCCTCCCTTCCTGATTCCAAAAGGGATGGGGAGGAGGGAGCCCTCCTCCCACACTTCTCAACGCCAGAACAGCTGAAGGGGAGCACTCAGCTCCCACCTTCTCCCCCTAAAATGGGGACACTCGCCTCCCTCACCCCCTCCCCAAAATGAGGGCTCTTAGTTGCCCTCTTTTCCCCCCAGAATGGGGCCCTCGGCTCCCCCTTCTCTTCACCGAGAGGACCTGGGTGGGGGCCCTCAGCCCCCCTTTTCCTCCTGCAGGATGGGGGTCCTCTCCCCAAAATGGGGCCCTCAGCTCCCCCTTCTCCTCGCCAAAGGGATTTTGGGGTGGCCTCACCTCCTCCTTTCTCCTCCCTTAAGGGAGCAGCGTGGTTTTCATCTCCCCTCTCTCTCCTCCAACGGGGACCCCCAGCTCCCCCTTCTCCCCCCCAGAGGAGCGCAGGGAGCCCCGAAGCCCCCAACCCCACGCCCTCACCCCCCACCGGGAGCTCCCCGCGCCCGCACCTTGAGGGTCACATCGCACAGCTTGCCCTGCCTCCGGATCTCGCCCATCACGCCGTAGCCGCGGCTGGGCAGGTCGCCAACCGAGAAATGCACCAGGTCCTCGGGATCCAACTCGGGCTCGGCTGCGGCCGCCGCCTCCAGCATCGTCCCGACCTCCGCACCGCGCTTCCCTACCCCGCTCCGATCCGTTTCGCTTCGCTTCGCCTCCCCCGCAAATTGACCCCGCCCGGCCGCCGTAGCGCGGCCTCGGCCCCGCGGGAGGAAACGCTCCGCCTCTCGTTTCCGCCTCGCTCGGCCACTTCCGGTACGGCGGCCGGAAGTGCGCGTTGGCATAGGAACGCCGCACGCCGCTCCGCGCCGCTGTGGCGGGGTCGCTGCGGTTTGGCCTCGTTGAGGGGGGTGCAGGTAGGCGCCGTGTCACCTCACAGCTCTGCCACCCCCTCCTCAAGGCCGCGTCTCGTCCTCAAGGCCCTGTGACTTCCAATGGCCCGTGTCATCTCCTTGCCCCGGCCACCTCCCTGGAGGTATCCGAGGCCAGGTTGGATGGAGCCCTGGGCAGCCTGGGCTGCTATTAAATGGGGAGGTTGGTGGCCCTGCCTGTAGTGGGGGGTTGGAGCTTCGTGATCCTTGAGGTCCCTTCCAACCCTGGCCGTTCTGTGATGCTGTGATTCCCAGAGCCTTCTCCAGGCTGAACATCCCCAGCCCTCATCCTGTCCCCAGAGGAGAGGTGAGCATCCCCATGCCCTCCCCTGGACGCGCTCCCACAGCTCCAATCCCTCCCCCGGCAGCGGGGCCCCACGAGGCAGTCATGGAATCACAGAACAGAGTATTTATACGGTCCCCTCCCTGCCCCGCTGCCGCCCCTCTGTTGCTGCAGCCCAGGTCGCTGTTGGCCTCCCAGGCTGCAGGCTCACACTGCTGGCTCGTATGCAGCTTTTCGTCCATCAGGACCCCAAGTCCTTCTCCACAAGGCTGCTCTCAGTGAGTTCTTCTCCCAGCCTTTACTCACAGCTAGGATTGCCCTGACTCAACACCCTGCCTTTGGCCTTGTTGAACCTCATGAAGGTGATGCACATCCACTTTTCAAGGCTGTGCAGGTCTGTCTGGATGGCATCCCTCCCTTCTTATCGCCTCAACTTCACCACTCAACTTTGTACTGTCTGCAAACTTGCTGAGGGTGCACTCAATCCCATCATTTATGTCATTAATAAAGATGCTGAAGATCACCAATCCCAAGACAAACCCCTGGGGGACACCACTTGTGACTGCCCTCCACCTGGAAACAGAGCTGTTGACCTTCTGGCTGCCCTTCTCCTTTGAGTATTTATTGTTCAAAGGGGGAGGGAGTTTAGAGTGGTGAAGCAGTCACAAACACAGCTAGCTGACCGACAGATATGTAGTTTGCTTCGTGTTTCTTCAATAAAAGTTCCTCTGTAGGCAAAAGCCAATTAAAAATCAGTCTGGTTATTCCTAATGAGCTGCAGAATATTGTGTTTCTACTCTGTTGGCTAAGAGGATGCCAGAGAGGTGTTGGGCTTTTTCCTTCCCATCTTTCAATGGAAGTAAATATTCCCAGTAGTAATGGCTTTCTCCAAACACTGAACAATGGGCACTGCATTGTTGCAGTAAGGAAAATTCTCCTCGTTCTGAATCTGTTTTCTCTCTCTCTGATTCATGTTGGTCACATCAACCCATGCAATGCTACGGGTGGTGGTCAGGCAGTGGCACAGCTGCCCTGGACACCTGGAGGTGTTCAACAACTGTGGAGATGTGGCACCGAGGGATGTGGTCAGAGGGCATCTCTGGTGATGGGCTGGAGCTGAACTTGGTGATCTTAGTGGTCTTTTCCAACCTCCATGATTCTATACACAAGGTTTTTGCCATGAGTTGTCAGGCGTGTGCGTTTATTTCTTCTGGAAACCTGAAGATCAGGTGCTTGCTAGGAACTAAGAAATTCCATCTTGTGTTCCTGCAGTGATTTTGGTCTGCGGGGCTGAGGAGAAGACAAGCTCGAGTTGCTGGATGTTAATAAGACTGGTGCACAAGAGGAAATTGTGCTCAGTTCTCTGAACAGTACAATGCTAGAAGTAATTTCCTGCAATCGTTTGCCCACAGTTGCTCCTCATGAAGGATAGAAACTGCAGCTGAACATTTGTCAAGACTTTATTCTAGAGCTCTACCACTCTGAAGCTCCTCTTTTGGTAACCAATAATACTACCTTTCATTTTAGGGAAAGCAACACTTTTGATTATTCTTTTTTCTTCTCCTCTGTTCAGAATGCATGCAGCTGAAAAGAAAGTCCGTGCCTTTGTGCGAGTCAAGCCAACAGCTCATTTTGCTCAAGATGTGATCAAGTTTGGGCCAGACAACAAGGTAGATAGAAACAGATGGCAAGTGCAAAGTGTTTGAAATTTGATTTCAATTTTCAAAGAAATTCTTCCATTCCTTGAAGTCATACATAATTTTTTGGCTAATTACCTCCTGTGAGTTTGTATCTGCAAACGTGGCAGAGGTTGACACACCTCCTGTAATACAGTCACTAATGGAAATCCTGCAGAGGGCTGTGACTGATCCTTGAGGAGTGCCCTGTGGTAACCACCATTTCATCCTAAGAGGTTTCCCTATGGTTCAGCCTGTTTCTGGTCCCCATATGCAAGTTCCTGACTTTACCTTCCTTGTTAAACAAACCTTTGTTTGCTCAACAAATAATTTCCCTGGCACCTCAATTCAGACACATCACTGAAAGATGAGCCTAGACATGTTTCCTTTTTTTTTCAGAATATCTATTACTAGAGTATGCCATAAGGGTCAGGAAAAACACATTATTTGTGTTCCATTTTCATCTCACTTTAAGCTCTTCAGTGAGTGGATATTTTTTGGACAATATCTCCTGAATCTTTTCATGGCTATTGAAGTTACCTTTATTTCCTTTTTGGGTTTCAGAGCATTGATATATACATCAAAAAAGATGCCAAGAAGGGTGTTGTGAATAACAAACAGACTGACTGGTCCTTCAAACTGGATGGAGTCCTTCACAATACCTCCCAGGAACTGACGTATGAGACTGTAGCTAAGAAACTGGTGTCTGAAGCTTTAACTGGCTACAATGGTAATTTGTAGCTATTTTTGTTTTTTGGTGTGGTGTTTGAGAAACGCAGAGATTCCCTCCTGGGTTTATTCTTTTGCTCTGAATCTTTTCTAGGTACAATAATGTGCTATGGGCAAACAGGGGCTGGTAAAACTTACACAATGACTGGAGCAACTGCAGAGTACAAGCATCGAGGAATCATACCCCGAGCTGTCCAGCAGGTACAGAGTATCTGAATGGGGAAAGAAACTAAAAGAAATGATAAAAACTCACTTGTATCAGTTAGTGCTGATACTCATAAAAGTGCTTTAACACGGTGAATACGTTTCATCTGATCTCCACCACTCCTTTTTGCTTTGTTTTATCTCAACAATGATCACAAAGGAAAGAAAGGATCCTGTAAAACACAGTTACTTTGTACCTTCATTTTACTATGCTGTGACCTTATGCACTGATAATGGTGATATTTCAGAGCAGGATGGAGTGATAAGCCAATGTGGGGGGTGTTATGGATACATCCTGAAACAAAAATGGGAGGAATCATGTAGTTATGCTGTATTGTCATTTACAGAGGTTGTTCATGTTTGATTCTTCTAGTTCACACAATGGGTTGCTTCCCAAATGTAAGAAGTTCTTCAAAAGTGTTGTTTTCAAGAACATTGTTCTGAGAAACTCAACTACAGTCAACTAAAAATGTTGACTTACCCTGTCAGCCCTCAGGCAACCACAGTTCCAAATTAGCTGTGCACACAAAAATGAACTTCTAGCTGTTCGTAAAGCCATAAATAGTTTCTCTGTAAAGCCATAAGTAGCTTACAGCTCTGTTTGTGTGCTCGCCCTGCCACTGACTGCTTCTTCATCCTTGTACAGGTCTTCAAAGCAATCGCATGTTCTGTTGATTCATTCATCACTGTCCGGATATCCTACTTGGAAATCTACAACGAAACACTGTGTGACCTTCTGTCCACCACAACAAGCAGTGGGGCCAGTGACGTGCAGATGGCTGTAGTGGATTGCCCACAGGGTGTTTATGTGAAAGGCTTATCTATACATTCTGTTAGAGATGAGGAGGATGCTCTCAATCTCCTTTTTGAGGCAAGAAGCAACCAATATTACGCTTCATCTGCTGGCTGTGTTTCTTGGCTTAGTTGAGGGAAATCAGTGATGCAGGGGGTGGGTGGTCAGGACTGCTGGAGGGAGGTTCAGCCCTTCCTGTTCTCTTACAGGAGGTAGAAGAACTGGTAATGCTTTGTAGTCCATGTTCTTGCAAGGAAAATGCCCATTGTGCAGAGATTCTGAAAGATCTCTATAGAGAAACCCTGGTTTTAGTGTATTCCAGGGTAAGTCAAGCGCTGGAGGAAATATGTTAGGGGTGAGGCCATGGAAAGTAGCTTGGGAGATTTCAGGCAGCACCAAAATGGTTCAGGTAACCAGAGGCTCCCTTCATGTCATAAGACTGGTCTGACATAGCAGCAAACTGAAGTTTCCCTGCTTATCAACAAAGATGTCAGTGAGTGCCTTAATATGAAGGAATATTTGGGATCCCTTTAGATCCACCAGCTGACCTACACCAAAATTTCTTCCTGAAAAACAACACACCTGTCTGTCCTAGCTATGTGCTTCAAGAAAAGGGCCTTTCCAGAGACACTTGTGGGATGGTCATAGCACAGGTCTACCAATAAGATTTTGCAGCAGGGATGTTCACACAGTGGGTTATATTTGTGAAGGAGGTTTGCTTAATTTGTGGCTGCATCCTTCTTTACATGGGAGTGCTTTATTTGCTAAGGAAAACATGAGTAAATCATTAGTTTTGTTTGCAGGAATTGTGTTCTTACCAGGAGCCATCTGGTATCCTTAAAATCTTTGGCTTGCCTTTTTATTAAAGGAAGTGCAGTGCCCTAAGCTAGGCCCTGTGATTCACAACAGCTTCTGTTTTCCTTCTAAAGAGTAGAGGGAAGATGGTAATACAACTTAACTTTCATGCCTTTGTGTAGAGGTTTTCACATTAGTTACTGCTCCTGAATCTAGACTCTGGTGCAGTGCCAGTTACTTCTAGCCCTCTCCAGATAGACTAGCAGTCCTATCAAGCAGTTGCAACATAATTTTCAGTATTGTTGTTGTTGTTTTCCTGTAAGCATTATACAAACCTGTGGCTAGCATATGTGTGGCTTTCTGTGACATTTAAAGCCTGTGGAGCTCTTTGGTTCTCATCAAGAAACCGAAACAGCTAGGGAGGTGTTGAGTCTCCACAAGGCTTACCGACTGTTCTTTACAAAGCCACACATCTGTGAACTAAGCCATAAAAGTGGAAATACAGACAACGTGGTTTCTGGTAAGAGGCACAGTTACAGTGAACTGACCCTTAACAATGTGGCAGAAATGCTTTCAGAAGCCTTTGAGTAAGAAAGTGAAGCAAATACCCTGTGCTGCTGCAGTGGCTGCTCTAACCAACTGAATAAAGGCTGAACCATTACTATTCTTATTTCAAATTCCTATTTCTAATTTCCCTTTATTCTACTGGTGCAGAAAATACCATCTTCAATTCTGCCTTCATTTGCAGGGTGAGACCAACAGAGTAATAGCAGAACACTCGCTGAATAAAAATTCATCCAGATCTCATTGCATCTTTACTATCTATATTGAGGTAAGAGCTCCAGCAGCTTTTTCTAGGGGGCTCTAATGGTTGAGGATCTTTACATGCCTGGCTTTTGCTGTGTGTCAGTTTTGCCTGCTATTAAGCACACTTTCTTTTCTTTTCCCCTTCAGTCTCGTGTCAGAGTTCTCTCAGACATCAGATGCATTAATTCTAAAATCAACTTAATAGATTTGGCAGGCTCCGAGAGACTGAGCAAGACCAGAGTAAGTAGTGGAAGAAATATTTCAGTCCATGGTGGGCAGTCCAGTAATCAACAAGTTGGAGGTGAAGTTACAGGGTTCAGCCTGTAACCCAGGCTCTGTTAGTTTACCTGGTTTTTATCATTTCTCCACAAAGGGAAGTGCCAGAGCCATCAGCCCTAATAAGGAGCTCATGATCTCCCTCTTCATTCCATGAGTGACAGTGCAAATCTGCAGCCTGGGTCAAAGCAGGCAAACTCTTAGAGCAGAAACTTTCTTAGAGCTCAGCAGCTGAGCTCCACAGGTCCCATGTGATGTCCTGTATTGATCACAGTAGAAATCCCATGTTACAAATACATCCTTTCCCCACTGTGAAGGAAGCTAGCAGATCTGGTGGATTTGTAATGAAAAGCTGAAATCTCTGCACACTTGTGTTTTCAAACTGAAAGGAGTTCTACATCACAAATTGAGTTGATCTGAATGAGATCACCATCCTGTTCTGCAGTTCAAACAGAAACACCTGTTGTGGAAGCTTTCCCTTTTGCTTTCCCTTGCAGTCTGAAGGGCGGATGCTGAAGGAAGCCGCGTACATCAACAAGTCTCTGTCATTCCTTGAGCAAATCATCATTGCCCTGGCTGACCCAAAGAGAGAGCACATCCCCTTCCGGCAGAGCAAGCTTACTCACGTTCTCAAGGATTCCTTAGGTAAGAGCTGTGGCAAGAGCTTACAGCAGTCCCATACAGAATGCATAGAAGATAATGTTTCAGTGAGCCTGTCAGTGCTGAAGGCTCTTAACACATGAACACATAAACTCAGAGGGATGTGTGAGATATTCCAAGCAGAAGTGATTCTATGATTCTATGAAGCCTTGCATTACTCTTACAGGAGGCAGTGGCCATGTCCTGTCAGATTATCCTGTACTAGCCAAAGGTTTTTAAAATCCTCTGCTCGGATTTATCCAGTTTCAAGCTTTTACAATTTGTATTCTTATTTTCTTACTGCACAATCAACAGGTAAAAAACACATTTCACCTTCACTTCTCAGTCATTCTGTGCCACTGTATCTGGAACTTTAAAGGAGCACTTACAAACCAGCTGTGGTCATTGCTGCTTCTTTTATTTTCTATTCTCTATCAGCACATGATGTATTATTTTATAATAAAAAGGAAACAACAACAAAATTAAATACTGTCTTCTTCTTCTTTTTTTTTTTTTAATCTATTGTTCCAGGGGGAAAATGCAACACTGTCCTGGTGGCGAATATCTGTGGGGAAGCTTTGCATGTAGAAGAGACTGTAAGTTGAGCTAATTTCTGCAGAATTGAAGTCTTTTTCACACTACTGTTGCAATTGTGTTGGCCATAAGTTAAAGAGCATCTTCTGGAGGGCTGTGGCAGGAGTCCCAGGGAAACATCCTGTCTCATCCATCAGAGAACTTGGATAGCTCCTCTTATCTCAGTGGCTCAGAGAACAGATTGCTCTTGTCAGTCTGCTTTGTGATGCAGACTGTGCAAACCAGCCTGAATTATGGCAGCTCCAAACAGCTAAAATCCAGGCACGCTGCATGGTATTAATTATTGTTGTTGGTTCAGCTCTGCAAATGTGTTTCGAATGGTACGTAACATCACAAAGTCAGTGGAATGGCACCAGTGCATGTCAGAACTGAGCTGGCTTTTGGTTGGTTTTGGGGATACTGGGATGCTACAGGAGTAGCATCCTAGCAGTAAGGCTTCTAAGCTGTGAAAGAATAAAATTGGCAAAAGTCTTACTGTGTGAAATGGATCATCCTAATCACATCTGTGACACAGAGAAGGGAATCACCTTTCTCTTTGCCAAAAGCCTTTTAAAGAGCAAAAAGAGTAAGCACAGTCACCTGCTATGCAACTGTTCATCAACAGCAGAGTGCTGTTCATCTCCTATTTGTGCTGGGGTAGCATCTAGAAACAAGGAAAATTACCCAGGAAATAGGAAGACTTTTTGGCTGCAGCTTGCAAGATACAACAAATACAGGAATTAAGCCTGATAGGCTCTGATATATGTTTCAGGGATATTAGGATGTGCTATTTCAGTCAGAAATGAGATGGGGGAATAATTCTGTTACACAAAGAACTGTCCACATGCAGAACAGAAAAGACAAAGACATCAGAGCTGGCTCATCACACAGCAGCCAGTGAGCACTGGAAGATACGTTTGTGGAATCACAAACTCTGTAATGCTGGATGGAGTTACATTGATTTTGCTTTGCTATGTACTGGGATCTGATACAATTGAATAATAACAGATTCTGAACACTGTGTCCTCACCAATATATCTTTCAGTTACTTAAAAAACATGTTTTTCAGTTGTCTTCTCTTCGTTTTGCTACCAGAATGAAATGGATCACAGCAGAGCCAGTCGTTAATGTGACATACGACTCAGAGGTACGTAGAGAAAGGCAATGAAAGGAGTTATATTTTCTCACTTCATTAATATTTAGGATAATTACCTTAAGAACCTGAGAGAGATTTGGTAGTTTAATGACATTCCGCTCATCAGCCAGCCTGAGACTGACTGAACTCAGGTATATCAGAAAAAAAATGGATTATTTTAAACTCCTGCCTATATTAAAGTTAATGTTGGAACTCCTACAGAGTTCAGTAATGGCCAGAGTGGAGCACTGCATATTTCTTTGCTTTCAAGATAGTATTTCTGTGTCCTGAACCTGAGAACCCCTACAGCACCAGAGCAGGAAAGCAGCAAGTTAATGAGCAGGTAGCCTTTTTCTTGATGGCTTGGGCTGGCTCTGCAGGCAGTACACACAGGACACAAGAGAAGCTGTCCTTTTCGAAGCCAATCAAAGGCAAAGTGTTTTTCAGACTCACTATTTCACTGATGCAAACCTGACAGCCAACTCTGGGGGAGCTGGCACACAGCTGTGATGTTATATAGCAGTTCTTCTAGGTGCTGCTTTTCAGCAGGTTGGGTTTTGGTTTTTTTTCCCCTAATAGCATTTGGTCATTTACTTACCCTTCTGTTTTCCTTCTAGGGGACAGTGAAGACTTTGGAGAAGGAAATCAGTCTTCTGAAGCAGGAGCTGGCTATGCATGACAGCTTGGTGAGGAACAGGCTGCACCACCATAGATGGACCTAATTAGGGCTTTGTCGTGATCACTGTTTTGCTGTGGAATCAGTCATTTAGTACCCAACATGACTGTATTCTTCTTTCTGCTTTCAGCATAATCTTATGGGGTTTAGTCAAAGCTCTGTGCTGAGACTGTGCTGCAGCTTCATTTGTCATCCAGTGTAGATTTGTTTTTTTTTAAGACTTGTGAAGCCTTCTTCCTGTTTGGTTAAAATCTGAAAGGGAATGCATTGCTTTCAGCATGTTTCCGTGCCCCATGTTCTGACAAGAAGTCACAATCAGAAATTAAACACGAGGCTGCCCTGGCACAGGAGATCAATGTCAGCCTGGCACTTGCTGAGATCTCTGTAATCCACTGACACTCAATTGTTTGCCTTTTGTCTTAGGTAAATCGTTCTTTGGTGACTTATGGCCCTCTGACTGATGTCCAGGTAGAAGAGATTAAATCTCAAATCCATGAATATCTACAAGGAGCCATTGATGAAATTGACGTAAGTAGATTTTTAAGTAGAAAATGACTTATATACTGCTTCCATCCCATTTTATTCCAAGGCAGGAACAAAGAAAACCTCTGAAGAGGTTGTCTTTAACTTGAGAAATGCTACAAAATGGTGTGTATATATGTCTTGTTAGGGTCTGTCTCTTTGTTTTCATAGACTTTTTGCTTTTTTTGAAACTTCATAATAACCCCTAGCAGAGTCATAGGCTGGGGGGGATGTGGCAGGAAAATGGCCTGACAGAGAAGAACCTGGGGGTGCTGGTCAGCTTGGTAGGTCAGGCTGGTTGTTGGACTTGTTGATCTTGAAGTTCTTTTCCTTTTTCTGAATGATTCTATTATTCTATGATTGTAAATGAAACAGCTTGAGACACTCCCTCTCATTTCATGTGAGTGTTATCTTCTCTCAACATCTCTGTGTTCTCCCTCCAGCAGACAGGAGTGGAGCAGAATAAGGGTTTATGTGAAGGTGTGTTTTACCTGGGCTGCAACATGTTATGTGGGAGTGTGGAGCAGGGAAGGCAGAAGACAAAGGAGTTTCACACAGGGAGTAATGTCTTTAATGGGACTAAAGAACCTTTTAGAGTGAGACTAGAGAGATTTTCACATTTAAGTCCAGAATCTTAGACCATGGCAGACCTGAGTGCAGATTCCTGCTTGGCTACACACTCCCCATTACTTGCCTGTTCATGCCTCTGTTCCTCTAAAACAAAGATAGTATGGCTCAATGACGCTTATTTGATATCGTGGGTAAGAGGACTGGGGACAGTGCTCTGCTAGTTCTAACAGTCCTAGACAGCAGTGAAAAGAGAAGTGACTTCATAATTTGCAGGGTGGGTCAGTGGGTGCCCTTTGTGCCATTTGTAAAATCGCTGTCAATACTTTGCTACCTTGCTGACTGTGCACTCCATGGAATTTATCACAATCTATCAGATTCCTCTCTCAGAGCAAGCAATACAGTCAAGTACAGTATAAAGGTATCTCTCCTTCAGTGCTCATACCCACATATGGGAAAGCAGAGCCTTTACAAGCTGAAATATTTGAATTGAGACAGCTGATCACAGCATGGAAATGCTTACTTGTGTTTTCACTGTATGCATCTTTTCCTCAGATAATGAACTTCAGGCAAGTCCAGGAGGTATTTAAGCAGTTCAAGCTCATTGTAAGGTAAGATGTTCAGGATTGATATATTTCACAGTAAGGTTTAGGAACCTTATCAACTGGGATATCACACTTACTTAACGGGTGGAAATTAATTATGAAGTATAGGGAATAACTTGTAACTGAAAATAGCGTTCTGGACTATTTCTGCTGGCTTTTGCTCAAGAAGACAGTTGCCTCTAACCTACCAGTGCTCATAAGCCACGTGCAAGGGCTCTGAATGATAAGCTTCACTCATTCACAGCAAGTGAACTGATGGAGGAGCGTGATAAGAATGATGTGGCTATTTCCAAAGAAGTGTTCTCTGTCCATGTGGTGTGGAGGTGAGAAAGTGTGAAAGTGTCTGTTTGAAAGTGTTACTGGTAAGTAAGGAGAGATGTTCTTTTGGACTGAACGAGGGAATGTAAATGGCAGGCTGGGAAAAATCCTGAAGATGAGGGCAAGCAGTTTCCACGTCATGAAACAGAAGAGAATAAAGAGGGATGAGGCTATTAGGGCAGCTGACCAACCATCCCATAACCAACCATGGTCTGGCTAGGCAGCAGATCAGAGAGTCGTTCCAACTTGGAAAGGACCCATTAGGATCATCAAGTCCAACTCCTAATTAAATTTTTCTACTGTAAGAGTGACAGCAGGATGCTGTTGTAGAAAATCTGCCTGCTCTTGAGAAACTTTTCTTAACTCAGCTGTCTGTGGTATGTCATCAGACTAGGCAGTCTGGTTTTTCAGGGACCAAAGACCAAAGTGGTGAAATTTCGACCGATTATTGTGTTTTTTTTTTGAACTTCAGACTCCTTTCATTGTGCTGAAGCAGCAGGCTTTGAGTTTTGTTTTGTTTTGAACTTGCAGGTTTTAAGTCTTGATTAGTTAAATAATAATAATAATTAATCCCACGGACAGTGCTTCACTTGATCCTTTCAGTGAAAAAAAAATCACTGTTTGAAAACCTCCATGCTAGAGCAAGATTTTATATTCGAGTGTCATGACTGAACAGATGTGATATTATTTGATTTAGACTATTAAAAGGTTGTGCTAAGTATTTAAGTATCCATGAAAAGCTTCCATAGGCTGTACAGTCTAAAAAAAGAAAAAGAAAGGACAAGGAGGATAGGAACAGGTTACAACACTGAGAGGAAGAGCAGAAGGATCAAGACAGGGTGCTTGGAAATGAGATCACAGGTAAAATATATTTTATTTGGAAATGTGATATTAGGAGGTGTTGCAGCTTTTGGCATATGAAATAGTCCTTCAACACAATGGTAAGGGGCTGGTATTTTTGTGTTTTTTCTTTTTTTTCCAAAGACAACAGGAAGGTGAAGTGGAAGCCAGATTACGAAGCAAGTATATTCTGATAGACAAAAACGACTTTGCTACTATTGCTGCTGCTCAGAAGGTAATGGCTGGTGCTTAGACCTGCCCAAAACCCAATTTAGAATGATTTTCTTTGCTTCTGAACCTTGAATGGCCTCAAGTTGAGAACTTCCTATTGAAATCTGAACTCAGAAATACTGGTGTGATGAGTGAATGCACTCAGCAGGGATGCACCCATTAACGAAGTAGCATTCCTGTCTGAATGCTCTAGCTGAGCATTTGGCCCATTATTTGAAGAGAAAAATGTATAAGACAGGAATGAAGAAAGTCTAAGCTGATATAAGAAGGCAGCCTGCCTGTCAGCCAGGCCCAGATCACCTCCATCTGATGAGGCCCCTTTTAACCCTTATAATTTCTGGAGCAACGTAAGTATATCCTATGGAAATCATAAATGCAGCTGTAGACTGACCTATAGTTTCTCATTCTTTTTCATTACAAAATTCTTTCTCTCTGAAGTGGTTATTTCCTTGCCTTTCTTTCACCCAGTAAAGTGGACAAAACAATCATTATCTGCTCTGCAGGGTCATCTATTTGTTCAGTGGTTTAACTGCAGATGCTCTGAATATTTGGGAGAAAAAGCACAAAAGAAGATGCTAAGTATTTGCCTAACAGAAAAACACATTGTCCCTAATGGGCCTATTCAATTATTTATTTAGAGCTGGCAAAGAAAGCCAAACCTTAAGTAGATTTTAACACTTAACATCTCCTCCTGTTTTACTATTGGGGCAGTCTGAGAGAAAGTATAAAAACTGTAATTCTCGTACACTAAGTGAAGACTTCTGAGGCTGCTTTTCCATTGCACTGTGATTAATGCTTTTTGTGTTATGCTTTGGGATGTGATCAGTAAAACACTATGAATGCTGCCTGAATTGTTCAGTATCTCCAACTGTAAAGTTTTGGGGGAGATTTATAGTAAAAGCTTGAACTTATTTCCATGACATGAGAACCTCTAGGTATGTAAAACATTCAGCATATGAATTTGTAGATAATTTTGGCTTTTAATTTGTACTTTATAGATGTTTCCCTCAAATACGTAGTGAACAAAGATTTCCAGATTAGGTTCTACAGCAATATGAAGTCACTGTTGGGTATGGGCCGGATATCATGGCCTAGACAGCTGCAAAACTGTACCTCCAGGTTCATATTTTATTTCTTCCCATGTTCAGTTGGGTATAGTTGATGTGGATCACCATTTGTTGAAGAGACAAGATGCGGAGACCAGGCCTACCCCAGTTTCACCCAAACCTGATGAGAAGAAGAAGAAATTCAGGACAAGCAGTGAGCGGTTCAAGTGAGTTCAGCAGCCAAACTACTCTCCTTATTTTTATTTTTCTTTTGGACAACATCTTGTCACACACAGATGGAGGCAGAGAGGAAGCAAGAAAGGGAACAGTCTGGTGATGACATCAGGAGACTTGTTAAACCTGAAGGTTATCTTTGAAGTGTTAGGTAGAATGAGATCTGCCAAGTGGAAAGAGAAGGGGGGCAATGGACTGAGGAGCAGGTATGGAGTGAAAATGAGAAGAGGTTGTGAAGGGGAAGAGGGAACAACAGAAAGAAAGGTATTAGAATTTATAGAAGTGATGTCCCTGAGAGGGCAATTTCTGCAACTGCTTCTGTGGCTTGGTTCCTCCCTGACATTTCCTTAAAATCCTTGAGAAAACACCAAGATAAACCACCAAGGCTTCAGTAGCTGCATGAAATGGGGGACCTCTCCGTGAAGTTCTTCTCTGGGAAGATGGAGAGAGGTCTGGTGAACACCTTCCTTGGTCTCTCTGAAGTCACACTGACTATCCCAAGCAGACCAGGTTGGTGTTTATGTAGGAGAGCTGAGAGAGGATAACTTTTGAACAGTCAAACCTAACACCTACAGCATGCTTTGGTTCCAGTGCCCTCTTACAAAGAAATTAATCTGGTTCATCTTTTTCCCTCTATCAGGAAGGAAGGAACTAAAAGCTTGTTTTCTGGGAGAGACCTGGCTGCTCAGTCACCATCAAAAAGTCAGGTAATAATTCCCACCGAGAATTTGGATGTGAAAGAGAAAGCAAGGAATGAGGATAGAGCAAAAAATGATACAGCAAAGCCAGTCTCTGAGGAGACTTCCCAGCGGCCCAGGTAAGCCTCTCCTGTAAAGGTTGCATAGCCTATTTGTTAAAGGATGGTTTAAACCAGGGTGGTTGCATTGTGTCTCCCTAGTACAGCTACCTGCCTCAAAGTAAGTGGGAGAATCGGAGATCTTCATTGCTTGGATGCAGAAGTACACTGTCACATGTACCAGAGTATGCTGGTGGCTGTCATCTTCTCCATCTGTTCTGAGCTCTGTGCTGCACAGTTAATCTATTAAGTGTGAGGTCTTTACTGACCAAGAGTCAGTTCCTGATTTAAATGCTGATGTTTTTTTTTCCCCTCTCTCTGGGTATTCTGGAATATGCCTGCAGGTTTAACCTTCTGCTGCCAAGCTATGCCATTTCACTACATTTCCAGTTGATCCCATGTAAAATCACAGTACTTCTCACTCCTTGGTCAGAGTGCAGAGAGACCTCATGACCAGTCACCAAATTCCAGACACTCATGAAAAGAGGGCAATATCTGCATAAGGTCATGGCAGGAATTTCCATATCAGGGTGGAACTGTGGAGAACTGCCAGAAATACCACAGTATGCCCATCATCTGCTTGCACAACAACAGAAATATAGCACTGGTTTGAATTTCTTTCTTGATGGTGTCGGCGGGGTAAAATATGCACAGGGTACAGAGACCAAAGACGCTTTCCATGAGGATGTGCATGCAGCTGTTCAGCTCCCAGGAGCTCAGTCAGGACCCCACACAACCCAGCCTGCACTACTTTTCCCATCTCCATCCATCTGCTGTTGCCAAGAGCTCCCAGCAAGCAACGCAGCTTTGAACTATTAGGAGTATCTCCATTGCCCTTCTGGAAGATAACTGCTTTCTTCTTGTTTCTGCAGCTGGGGAAAGCTGGGGTGAAGCTGTCCCAGGAGAATTTGCTCCTGAAACACCTTCATGTGTTATTGGAACAGGTTGCCCAAACAGGTTGTGGATGCCCCTTCCCTGAATGCATTCAAGGCCAGGCTGGATGTGGCTCTGGCAGCCTGGTCTAGTGACTGGCGACCCTGCACACAGCAGGGGAGTTGAAACTAGATGATCATTGTGGTCCTTTTCAACCCAGGCCATTCTATGATTCTATTGTGTTCTTCCATGCCCTCTGCATGTATTTTAGTATTCTTCTGAAAACCGTGGCTGACAGGGAAGGCTGCTGCTCCAGCTGCATATGGCACAACCCCAAGTGTCGAATGGCTCAGCTCTGGAGCTGAGCTGCCAAAGCTGTAGTAGTAGTCTGCCCAGTGGCCATTGTGCAGTGCTTTGCCAGCAGTTTGGAACGAAAGAATCCCATGCAGCCTTTGAAATGCCTGTAAATGGCCTTAGGAGATCAACCCGTGAAAAGCAGTGGATGGTTTTGCTTTGACCAGTCTGGATTGAGGAACATGAAGACCTGAAGCTCCTTTCTGCTGTCAGACCAACCCCACTGACCAGGAACAACCAGCAGCACAGAGCAGCAGCATGTTGGAGCGTGGTGTTCCTCCTGCTGTGCCAAGGGTCTCATGAGACGCTCTCCTTTTGCTGTGTGTGCTTTATGTTGAAGCAAAAGGTGCTCTTTGTGGGGTCACATCTGCCTCAAAGCTATTTCAGAGAAAAGTCAGGACTGACAAATGCCGCTTTGAATTCAGTCTTTCAAAACAGGCTGAGCTTAAAGGCCATGGGAGTCAGCAGTGTAGAGCAGCCAAGTGTATGCAGCTCAGGGCTTTGCTTGGCAGACGTGGCCAGTCTGTGCTGGGAATCCAGCAAGAACAAAAGCATTTCTGTTCAACAATAGGGAGGAACAGGATTAGTTGTTTTTCTGAAAATTCAAACCGTTAGAAATCCTCTTTCCAGGAAAGAATCAATTCTGAGACATCTGAGGAATGTGGCTTCCATGGAAATAACTCTTGAGGGTGTTATGTAGGGGGGGGACAGGAACATGAAGGCCGGCACAGAGATGGTACCAGAATGTAGCTGGCACAGTGGGTTCCTCAAAGGTCCCATTGAAATACCATCCACAAAGCTCAGTGATGGCCACTCCCATGGTCTAACTGCAGGACAGAACAGACTGACCTCCCCACAGCTCCATGTGTCTTCTTTGAAATCTGTTGCAGCTCCCCTCCATCCAGGCCAGTGGCATTTGAGCAATTTAAGGAGGAGTGTGGAAGTGAGATCAATCGGATCTTTAAAGAGAACAAAAGCATCCTCCTTGCCAGGAGGAAGAGAAGCAGTGCGGTTGCCCGGAGGATCAACATCATCAAACAGGAAATGGAGGACATCAAAAAGGCTCTGGAGGCTCAGAGGCAGGAGCGGTCGCAGCAGGGTAAGTCACTGCATGGAGAATGGCCAGTAAGAATCTGGCAGGAGAGGGAGCTGCTGGTTTCAGAGCAGTTTCAGTGGCGGGACCACTACAGCCTGCTGCTGCTTGCCATCCTTTATGCCTTAGCTCTGCAGCTGGCCTTGTGGTTTGCCACCGGATTCCTCTTGCATTGGAGTCCTCAGCACTCCTCGGTCTGTGCTTTGATGCTGACAAATGCAGGTCAGTACAGTGCAGAAGTCACAGAAACATATCACAGAATGGCCAGGGTTGGAATGGACCTTAAGGATCATGGAGCTCCAACCCCCCTGCCACATGCAGGGCCACCAACCTCCCCATTTAATACCAGCCCAGGCTGCCCAGGGCCCCATCCAACCTGGCCTTGAACACCTCCATGGACGGAGCATCCACAGCCCCTCTGGGCAGCCTGTGCCAGCACCTCACCACTCTCTCTGTAAAGAATTTCCCCCTGACATCCAACCTAAATCTTTCCTCTCTAAGTCATGGGGAGTGGGCTTGGCCTTACCGTGGTGGAGATTTATTGCATCTCATATAATTATAGAACAGTTGGGTTGGAAAAGACCTTAAAGCTCATCTAGTTCCACCTTGCTGCCATGGGCTGGTTGCCACCACCAGCTCAGGCTGCCCAGGGCCCCAGCCAACGTGGTCTTGAGCATCTCCAGGGATGGGACATCCACAGCTTATCTGGACAGCAGTGCCAGTGCCTCACTGCTCTACAGTCTGAGTTCATCTTGATTAGTGTCTGTCTTATGGAAGTTAGAATCCCAAATTGCAAGGTGCTAGAGGAAAAAATGGGGGTAGGCTCCTTGCTACTCTGCTGTGTTGAGATGTTTGTTAGGTAGAATATGCCTAAAAAGCTTGTCAGATTTTGTGCTTCCTGCAGCAGTGCTCCAAGAGGGAATGAAAGAGAAAGGGAATGGTCAATAGCAAGAAGACCCTGACCAGTGAGCGATGGCCCCTGCATTAGACTTCCTAATGCACTGCTGGCTTCCATTTCCCTTCCTGCAAAACAGCTCTTCTGTCTGTGCTGGTCAGGTCTGACCCTGCACAACACAAGAGCCCTTTTGGCTAAATGATGAGCAGTGTCAGCTTGAAGCTATATCAGAGTGAGCATTTCTCTTTTCACAGACCCATTACTTTTTTGGAGCTTTTGCTCTTTATGAGAACATCCACCAACTTGTGGGTTCTGGAAACTACAAGAATAAACTGATCTGAGGGGAACCAAGAACTAAAGATGTTTATTCTAGGGAAGCAGCATTAGCTTTATGGTGTCCAGAGAGCTGATCAGCCCTTTGTCCCCAAAGGGGACACCTCAGGAGTCGTGGTGAGGGGTTTGAGGCTTTGGGGGACAATCTCTGTTGTAAGAGCTCCTAGAGCCCTGTGTGACACCTCCCAGCAGGCTGCCGGGTCCAGTCCATGCTCCTCACTTGCATCTCCCAGGGATTGATGGCTAAGTGGGTTCAGGAGTTCAGGTATGATTTCTGCCCCAACCACTGCAGCGTTATCTTTGTAGAAAGCATGTCTAAGGAAATATCAGTTGTGTGGTTAACCTCAGTATAACCGGGTAACTACTGTGTGGTTCAAAGCATAATGGCTGTGCTTCGCCCCTCTCCACCCTCACAAGAAACCTTAATTTCCTTTTCTCACCCTCCAGGAGAGTATGTTGATGAGAAAGGACGCCTCATCATTGATGAGAAGGAGTTTTTACTCATCATGAAGTTGAAGGACCTGAAGGAAGAGTACAGATGTAGCTATGCTGAACTGCAGGACCTGAAGGCAGAAATCCAGTACTGCCAGCACCTGGTGGACCGGTGCCGGAACAAACTCATCTCAGGTACTGGCACACCAGGGCAACTTCTGAGCAGCATCCAGCAGAGTTGGAGTGCTCAAGAGCATCTCAGCACTAAAGCACTTCACCCTGCACATAGCAGGGGGGTTAAAACTAGATGATCATTGTGGTCCTTTTCAACAAGGCCATTCTATGATGATGATGATGATGACTTGTTCCATATACAACAAGCCCCTGTCATTCTCTGTTGTGGTTTTTCTCATTTCCTTCCTTCCTGATTTGTTTTTTTGTTGATTATTATTATGTTTTATCTTTTTATCTTTTATTATTATTATTATTATTATTTTTTTATATACCATTGGATTTCTGTAGATTCTCTCTCACAGATAATGACATACTGCTCCTTGGTCATGCCACTAGATGCATTGCTGTGGGGTAGGAGCCAATAACAATGCCCTCACTGATGGCCCTGGTTCTCACCTTTGATTTCTTTTAATACAGATGATGGCTAAGGAACAACACCTGCCTTTGGCTCCGAGCTGCAGCTGTCTCCTCTGTACCCCTGGGAGATCAGCATTACTCAGATTTCAGCACTGCAGTAGGAAGCAGAGCTCAGTCCTTTTAGCCTGTTCTTCACACGAGCACAGCCCTCGTGCTGATGAGTCACACCTCTGCTTTGCATGATCTGGGCAAATTCATGGCGTGCTCCACTGCAGGCTGCTCAGTTTGAGTCTGCAGGACCAAGAGGGTGGTCCTGTTGTATGCCTGAATTTATGCTTGTGATAAAAAACAGTAGGTGTACAAATGCCAGCCTCCCAAACATTTGGATGCTGTGGACATAGCAACACTTCATTTCCTACAAACTTGCCAGAGCACAACTTGTATCCATTAGTGAATCCCACGTTAAAAGAATTGCATGGCTTGTTCCAGGAGGCACACTGGATCAAATAATAATTGTACAGTAAGTTTGCCACTGGTTTCTGATTGGAGCACTGAGGTTTGGCATTTTTGGGGTGCTCCAGACGATTGCTGTTTAAATGCTCAGGCATGGACCCACTCAGACAAATACCTGTGTCATCCCAGAGCGAAGAGGTCAGCTCAGAGCTGAAACCAGGGCGAAAAGTCAGCAGCGTTGCATCATGTCCACAGTGTCTGCACTGCAGGGCCTGTGTTTAATATTGCTACTTACTCCTGACTCCTGTGGCATAGAGCAGTGGGTCGTACTGGGGGATGCTGCCTGTGCAGGAGCTGCTCCTGAAGTGGGGAAACGTGTCATGGGAACAGAGCAGAGTGCAGCTGCTTTGCTGGGAAATGCCCAGTGTTACAAAGACAACTTGCCCACTGCATGGCAGCACCTGTTGTGTGTTATCACTGGCTATTATGGGGTGGAATTCGGCTGTGCTTCCTTAGCATTTGGGATTGAAATCTGACCCTCAAATGGCCTGACCACTCAAAATTGCCAGCTCTAGCTCCCAAGCGGCTTGGGGAAGATGCTGAGTGCAGGAGCAGTGCCACCTGGTGGACTGCCTCTCTCAGAGACTGTCCCCAGGGCCATCAGGTCCTTGCCACCTCCCGAGCCTTTGGCAGCTGACAGTGCCCAGTCTTTATTAACGAGTCGTTCTAATAGGTTGAAACTTAGGAGATTGGAGCACTGAGGTCCTGCCTGCCCCAGGGGCAGGGAGCTGGAAGAAATCCACCCTTGTCTCTGGTCACTACAGCTCTGTTTATTGCAACCCACTTTGCTTTGCAGAGTTTGAGATCTGGTACAGTGAGTCTTTCCTCATCCCCACATATGTGCAGAATGCCCTGAAGTCCAGTGGCAACATCAGACCTGGAATGATTCCCATAAACAGAGTTATGTGCCTGGTGAGTTTTCCTGGTAGCTTTGCTTCTTCTTACTACCCTCACGTTGTGTGGTAATGAGGGCACAGCTAAGCCTGTGTGAGGAGGGCATGGCAGCTCTGCCCCTTTCTCTAAGCAGCGTGGCACTGAAATGCTATCTGACATGATGCAGAGAGCAGCTATCTGGAGGTGCTTCTTGCATTCCCGTCAGCTTTGCCATGAAGAGGCTAAAATAGGACAGAGTGATTGAAGCACCCAGTCATCTGCTGACTATCAGTAATCAGGCAAAGTGCCCAGAGGTGCAAGGGGTAGCAGGGAGGCTCGTTTGCAGACTGTATGATCTGAAATGTTTACAGCTAAACTATTGTGTTTCATGTTGTGGCAACTGGTTCTTAGCAAGCCTTCTGCTTAGAAACCAACTCTTTGGGGTATCCATCCTCTTCTGTCATTCCTGACAGTGGACATTTCTCTTAAGCTTTTATTTACCAGACTTCTTTGCGTTATTCTCCTCTGAATATATTTCAGTCCTTCCTTGTTTAAATGTTACACTTGGAACCTTAAGGCTGTTTGATAGGAATATGGTGGCAAGGCTTCCACTCTGACATGAGCAATGGGTGCATCCCACGCTGAATTAATCCCTGGCTGCATCATCACTGCTTGACCCCTGCAGATCCCCTCTGGGCAGCTGTGTGGACATGTTGTAGGTCCATCTGTGGGCACCTGTGGGCAGCTGGGAAGGACTGCAAATGGGGCATAACTGTGTGACCCCTTCCCTAAGCGCATGGCTTTATTTCTAGTCTGCCTGTTACTGGGGTCAAGGGTGGCTTTAGCTCCCTAAAAAACTGAAAATGACTTATTTTGTCTCCATGTCTGATTATTTTGACTGAAAATCTCAGTGAAGCATTTTCTTTCTTCTCTCCTGGAAAAGCATGCAAAGAGTTTTGAAGCTAATCATGGGCAGATTCCTCCTATCCTACTGAAGTTGTTCCCTTGAGATTACAAATAACAAACATTATGTAAGAAAAAGATGTATAAGTTTGCTTTTAAACAGGATGCTGTGATAAACCAGCCTGGAAAACTGCAGATGCAAACTGTATGCAGAGAAGAGCCCCAAAAGTCCCAACCAAAGGAAAAAAGCAACCCAAACCCCTCTGGATGATGTGGTGTGCCTAGTGAGGTCAGCAGGGAACTGACTGCACTGCTCCAGGGTGCCACTCTTTGGAGAAAAGAGGAAATCCATCACCAGACACTTTTACCAACCAGGGTTACTTAGTGTATTCACAGAAACTCCCTCAATGCTTTCCAGCCCTGGATTTGCTGTCATCTCATCAATTAAAACCCAGAAGATGAATGAAACATGCCTTTTAGCAATGTTTTGCAGCTGTGTCAAGTTGATGATGTCACAGGCAGAAATCTTCACACAGAGGTTAAGCAGTGTCCCTCGGAATGCTGCTCAGCCTTGGTTTTTCTTTCTGCTTTCCCTGAGGGTCTGCTTTCCCTGAGAGCAGGTCACTGAGGTTCCCAGTTAGTGCCACTGGCAGTGCTGGTATTCCTGTAAAGGTTTCTTTCATCCTTTCAACCATTTTTTTTCCTTTTCCAGACTGATTCTCCATTGCTCTCATCAGGGTACGCACCTTTTCCTCGTGGTTTGAGTCAGTTTGGCCATTTACCTTTTATCACACCACAAAGTCCCTGTTACCTTCTGCAAGCTGCTCATGATCAGAAGGTAACCACAGAATCTGCCAGAGCGCTCCTCAAACATGGACACGTTATGCACTGGCTGATACCTGATTCCATGATTCTATAATTCTAAACCATTGTGCTTCCATTCCACCCATGCTCTTCCTTGGTGCTCTCACGCCATTCAGAACATTGCCTGGAGAGATGTGGGAATGGGACAAAACGTGCAGCTCAGATGTTCTTTCTGCTGGGAGATTACACTGCAGGGGTGACAGTCCCATGGGTAGATACAGCTGGAGAAGACAGCTGAGGAAACTCCCTCCAAGAGTTTGTGTTTGCTGATGGCCTTTGCATAAATTCCTGCCCAGATCTGTTCAGCTAAAGAAAGGAAAGGGGGCACCTACCACTCCCAGCCCATGTCCTGAGGCTTCTGAGAACCAGTGTTCAATGCAACAAATGGAATCAACCACAATGTGTGATTTTCACATGGCTCTGTCTTTCTGCTGGCAGGAGGAAGATGAGCAGGAAAGGTTCGAGCGGATGCAGGAGGCGATGCTGCCCGCTGGGCCGGATTCTGTCGCATTCTACAAGGCAAAAATGAAAACTGATCAAAAGGTGATGTCAGCTGGACACAGTTCCCTGTAACACTGCCAATGCGTGTAGTGAGAGCAGCTCCATGCCTTGCTGCAGGGCTCCTCTAGGCCTGGTGCAGTTTGGCCACAGCCCTTTGGACCACGCTGGATGGGTCCTACAGCACAGCGAAGCTCCTTGAGGTGTTCATTGCCACTGGCTGATGTACAGGCCCCATCCTATGGCTAAAAAGCAATCCTAGCACTTTTCACCACTACTTCCCTCCTGGCAAAGGCTCACCATAAATTACCAGAGAGGCCATGAGTGGAACTTCAGAATGATTGAGTGTTGGAGCTGCACCGTTAAATCACTACACATTTTTTAAGAGAACATCACAAAACCAATGCCTCAGTTCTGGCAGTGAGGAGAAGCTCCCAGGCTGAGCCCTAAGGGCTTCTTGTGCCCTCATTCAAGCTTGATGGCATTTGCCACCAGCATAGCAACGCTGCTGTGACGGAGCTGCACTCTCCATGGTTCCTATTTGGGCTGCCCTACGTGGGAAGGTTAGAAAGGGTGTTTATTTTGGCAGGGAAAATGCTTTTACTGATGAGACTTCTGTTGTGAAAATAACTGGTTTTTTGTTTGTTTTCTGTTGCCAGCGCACTTACAACAGAACCATGTCCTCCCTCAAGCTAATGCACAAGAAACCCGGGCACATCACAGCTGAAGGGAAGGACAGAGCCCTGCCATTTCTGCATGTCACATAGCAGGCTGGGGCTCGCCTGGCATTCAGCACAAGGGGGATGAACAATGTCACTTGATTTTCACAACTGGTTTATCAAAAATAAACAGAAGGAAAAAAAAACAATAGCAAAGAAACAACTTGCTTTTGTGCAGCTAGAACAACAGTTACTGGTAATCAGACCCACAGCCTGGACAGGATGTGAGCCAGGGAGCTGAAACAGCAGTGCTTGTTTTTGTGGGCGTCCCTGCATCACACAGTGTGGTGGCAGAGAGGTGTCATGGGCACCCTGCACTGCTCCTGCCCTCCTTCATCCTGGGGACAGAGCCTCCCAGCCTTATTCTTACCTGTGTGAGCATCAGGGCACATATGTGCTGGCTCCATGCTCTCGGGGTGGATCCTGACAAGCAGGAGTTGGTGAGAGCCCTTGAACTGAAGCAGCCCCAGGACTCCAGCAGCCCACTCTGGAGATAGGTGCACACAAAGAAGCATTTCCACCAGTTGCTGAGCATTAGATACAGCTGTGTTGAGTTACAGCTGCCTCCCCACCCCAGGACAGGAGAATTGGGCCCTGTTTGCTCACTGCTCTCCAGCAAGGTAGTTCTGATCTGGAGTGAGATCACAGTGCCCAGCAAAACTGGAAAGCTCTGGTGAGCACTGTGCTGCTTTGCCAGGCTGCTGCCACCTCCAGCACCAAGCAGAGCAAACTGAGGGCTGCTGAGTCCTCAAAGGGACATCCTTTGCTCTGCTGACCGCATCCCACACAGAACCGTGGCTGGGAAGGGCAACCTCTCCTCCACAGCCTGCTCTGGTTTGCATGGATGACCTGGATGTGGGACATCCCCACTGCAGTGCGACGCACAGCCCATCGCTGTAACTCTTCTTCCTTCCACCTGCTCCTTGCTGAAGCTTTGTGGGCTGCTGCATCTACCACGAGTTACAGCATCGTGAGCTGGGGGTCTTCACCTGAAACACTGGGAAAATTAATTAATCCAAGCTGTTTGCTTGGCTTTAATTCCTTGCAGTTTACTTTGGTACTGTAATTCCGCCTGCTCAGCCCAAGGGCTAGTGATAACAGTGTGTGTACATCAGCCTTTTCTTTGTAATAATCAATTTCCAGAGGCTTATAAAGCAGCTGGAAGTTCAGCCCAGGCAGAATTTCCCAAGGAAATGAGCTCTCCCCAGGGAGAAATAAAATAATCTTTGAAAGGGGCAAGAGTAGCTTTTAGCCATCCTGGGGCGTTTGTGTGCTGAGGTGTCCTCTGTTGCCAATGTCCATGGGTGTAATGGATTCCTGGAGATCCTGCAGCGTGATTCTGGGGGTCCCAGTGATCCTGGGGTGCTGGTTGTCCTGGTT